>PVIH01009208.1:0-55130 GCA_004025045.1 Sigmodon hispidus | reverse complement strand
TTCTAACTTTAGGCCCTGATGGTCCGATATGTTACAAGGGATTATTTCCACTTTTTTGTATCTGTTGATATTTGCCTTATGACCAATTATGTGGTCGATTTTGGAGAAAGTTCCATGAGGAGCTGAGAAATATGTATATTCCTTTGCCTTTGGGTGGAAGGTTCTATAGATATCTATGAAATCCATTTGCATCATAACCTCATTTAGACTGCCTATTTCTCTGTTGAGGCTCTGTCTGGTTGATCTATCCAGGGTTGAAAGTGGGGTATTGAAGTCTCCCACTATTAGGGTGTAAGAATTGATGTGGGATTCGAGCTTTAGTAGTGTTTCTTTTACATATGTAGGTGCCCCTATATTAGGGGCATAAATACACAATGGAATACTACTCAGCAGTAAGAAAAAATGATATCCTAAAATTCACAGGCAAATGGATGGATTTGGAGAATATCCTCCTGAGCGAAGTATCACAAACTCAGAGAGATAAGCAGGGGATGTACTCACTCACTAGTGGTCTCTAAACAAACAAACAAGAAAAAAAAGCCAAACATGTCCAAGCCGCAAACCACAACCACTGAATAGCTTGGGATCAGAAACACCCTGGACTGACCCTTCAAACCCCAGTCCATCTATAGGAACACCTGACTCACTCTTGAGGGAGGGGGGACAAAACTGGATTTGGCCGGGAGTGAAGACTGATCCAAGCATTGTTGGGCCAGTGTGACCATAGGACTGTCGGTTCCCTGCCAAGGGAGGGGATGGGAGTTGCAGAGAAGAAAAATGATCAGATGTGGTGGGAGGGGGAAGAGCCCTTCAGTAAGGATATACAGGGATGGAAAAAAAAATTCAGAGGGAAAGCTGAACACAAAGAAAATATATGTGTAGTAATCTTATTTGCATTTCCACCCTTGATAAGCTATGCTTATGATTATTATCCTCTGTATAGTTATTGTTAACTCTTCGACATTTTTTTTAAAAAAAATTCTTTTTACTGTTTTTTTGATAAATACAAAACAAAGAAGAAGAAAAAAAAAGTAAACCAGAACATTTGATCATTCTACATCTATAGGTCTCAACCTAATAATTTGGAGCTGTAAGAATAGTGGAAAGCAAAGATATGAGGAAATCAGAGTAATGCAAGTAGCAAAGGATGATTAGCAGACTAAACACACAAAAGCAAAGAGGGAGGAAGGGAACAGTGTAAAATAAAGGGAATAACGTAGGCTTTCAATTCCTTAGCTAAATTTAAACACTCGTTCTCTATTACACAAAGCGTACAATATGATTTTTAAGAAAAAGGTAATGCACTAGCCAGTATTGCTTACAAATCAAAATTTTCAGCAACAGATGAAATAACAGAGAAACTGTCACATGGTCAGGTCTATCATAGTAATGAATTAGTAAATTATTACATAGACAAGTCTGTCACAGCAAGGTCTCTGGGACCAATTTCTGACTTTGCTTTGTTTCTGTTTCTGTGATGAGGACCAAATACAACCTGAAGTGGAGGTGGTATGTTATCTTAAGGGTTACACCTCATCACTGAGGACCAGAGGCAGGAACTGAAGCAAAGGCAGTGGAAGAATGCTGTTCATTCCTTTGCTTTCTGTAGCTTGCTCAGCCTGCTTTCTTATATAATTCAAGACCTCCTTCCCAGAAGCAGTATCATCAGCAGTAGACTGGGACCTCTCACATCCATCATTAATCAAGACGATGCCCAGTGCCCACCACAGCCACACCCATGAGCCAATCTGATGGTGACAACGTCTCAGTTGATGATCCTTCCTCCCAAATAACTTGAATTTGTGTCAAGTTGACAAAAGCTAACACAAATGGGTCTGTTAGCATGTGTGTACACACACACACATACACACACACACACACACACACACACACACACACAAAATAGCAAGATATAAATTCTTCTAAATTTGTTCCTTGGAAAACAAAATGTAGGTGAATTTGAAAAAATAAGTTGCTACATTACAGATGAAAGAAAATGTAAATAATCTGGAAACCCTATCTCTCACTTCCCAAGCCTGTCAGTATGTCATTTGTGGTCTACTTATAAAAGTTCATCTGGATCAACTTTGCATTCTTGTTTAATCTGACCCACTTGCTATCATAGGACCTTCAGAGTCTATAAAGTCAAGACATTTGGTGCTGTATTTTTATTATTATTATTATGAACAAAGAAGTCACACTTTCTATCCTTGTATATCCTTATTCAAGATCCCTTCCCCCTCCCATCACATCAGGTCATTCTCTCTTCTCCACAACTCCCCATCCCTCCCTGGGCAGACAGAATGCAGTCCCAAGGTCCCACTGTTCCAATATTGCTTAGTTCAGCCTCCACTCCTGGCAGATCCAGTTTTCTCCCCACAACATCAAGACTGAGTCAGGTGTTCCTCTAGGGGGAGTGGGATCCAAGGAGTCAGTCCAAGGTGTTTCTGATCCCAAGCTGTTCAGTGGTTGTGGTTTGCAGCTTGGGCATGCTTTGCTTTTTTTCTTGTTTGTTTGTTTGTTTAGAGTCCACTAATGAGTGAGTTGGTGCTGTATTTTGTTCTTATAGAAATAGATTAAGCATAAAAGACAGGAGGAAAGACAGTTGTGCTTTGCTGGTGGCCACTGTCTTTCTAAGAGACAACTGTATTTTGTTTTAGCATCTTCTTAACATCAGTAAACAATTGTAAAAGGAAGAAATTTCTGGACCTTGAGAAGAGACCTAACAGCCCTGTAATCAGTCAGATCATCATAAAGTCATTTCTTAATATCACTTGAAAAATTACAAATTTTCATTTATAATATACAAATGCATTTATATTTTTTCGATCAAAAAAGTCACACTTCTGGTCTAGTTGAATTCTCCTTTTTAGAAACCATAAGCTGCCTATCTTTGTTTTTTGTCTAAATGCTAGATTAAGAACAAAACCAATGGGAGATGGGAAGGGGGAAAGCTGAGGTGTAAATGGGGGGAGGAGAAAGGGGGGGACGGTGGTGGGTATGTAAACAAAAACAAACTTTTAAATAAAAAAATTAAAAAGAAGAATAAAACACAAAGCAGAACAATTTCTTAATAATTAAATTAATTCCCAATACATGCCTATATCTTGGTCAAATAAATGAAAAGTCAAAAAAATGTTCATGATTGCTGTTTAAATTTCTGTGCGTTAATAGTAGATACTTGGAAATCAAAAGAACTACACTTTAATAATGTAAGATATTGCTCACCATCTACCACCTGAGGATCACATTCACAGAAATGTGATAGGTCACCTAGCTTCCTATTCAGATTCACATTAAAGGCTTTTATATATATAAATGTAGTTAACAGTTCATCACAGAAACAATCTATTTTCTGCACCACTGCCTCTAACTGATGAAATAAATTTTTTAGAGAAAAAAATTCTTTGAAAACATAGGACTATAAATAAATGAAAACATCTACTTGAGAAAATTGAAAAAATAAAAATAAAAACAGGCCTCTCATTTATGCTAGACAAAAATTTAGAATATAACTTTATTTTTAAAGTTATTGCTAGGTCAAGGTCATGCTCCAAATTCTGATGCCTCTTCAGAAATGCAGGTTCAAAGTGCAGCTGTGACAAGAGAGGACAGTGAAGCTTAATTCACAATGGGATAGGATCAGAGGAATTCCAAAAACATTTCTATTCAGGGTTGGCAGTGAACTGTGAACTGCATGGAACCAGAACCAGGGTCCACAGAGATGGCCCACTGGTTAACGGCACCTACTTCTCTTGCAGATGACCTGGGCTCTGTTCCCAGTACCCACACTGGGTGACTTACAACTGCCTATTGATGTGGGACGTCTTTCTATATGCCGTGAATTAAAACTGGATAATAAAAGAATTGTTTTGGTCTATAGCAAAGCAGCTTAGAGTCATGCAGGAATTCCAAGCATAGATAAAGGAGAAGGAGAGCAGGGTCAGGAGACCCTGCAAGCTGTTGCTGAGAAAGCAAGATGTAATGGAACACAGGCAAGCCATGGAGCCACATGGCAATACATAGATTAATAGAAACGAGTTGAGGTAAGTTATAAGAAATAGTTGGTAATGAGCCTGAGCCATAAGCCAAATAGTTTATAATTAATATAAGCCTCTGTGTGATTATTGGGAATAAGTAGCTGCTGGCAGTCTAGACCTCAGGGCTAGGGCAGGCCAGAAACTTCTGGCTACTGCCTATAACTCCAGCTCTAGGCAGATGCTATACCTTCAGCCTGTCTCAGCGCTACATTCCCAAGTATAAACTGCCTCTCAGGTACACATGCAAGCGCATGATTGAAATTTTTTAAATCTTTTAAAAATGCACAGAGTTGTTTAATAAAAAGGTGCAAACCACAACCACTGAACAGCTTGGGATCCGAAGAACCTTGGACTGGCAACTTGGAGCCCACTCCCTTCAGAGGAACACCTGACCCAGTCTTGATGTTGGGATGAGGAAAGCAGATTTGCCTGGAGTGAATGCTGAATTAAACCACCTTGGGACATTGGGACATCCTGCCCTTGCTGGGAAGGAGATAAAGTGATGGGGAGAGACAGAGTGACTGGGAGGGACAGGAGGAGGAAGGGAGTTTGAACAAGGGGATACATGGATAAAAAATGAGACTTTATTCAAAAATAAATAAAATATCTTAAAAAGATGTTCTTTAAATGGTCATTGGTATCTAATCAATGGAAAATGAAGGAAAACTATAGGGGAAAAGCAAAGAATCAAATAAAACACTCAACCTATTCACTGTAGATACCCTCCTGCTCTTCAGTTACTCATTGTTTCTTCTACAGAATTCCACAGCCACCAAAGACTGTCAAAAAAGCAGAGATTCATCCTTGCCTGACCCAAGGCTCTCTGTAAATACTTTTTTCTTGATAGTAGAATAATCTTATATGGCCAGCAGAGGCCAAGGATATAAAGACAGAAAATCAAAAAGTAACAACCCCGAGTCAGCCACCTACCAGCTCAATTCATTTTATCCGTGATGAAGTGAGGCAGCTTTAGGGCAAGAAGTAATGATGCCCCCATTGAGTCAGAACTCCAGGGAAAATCAAAACAAACGAATGTGATTATTGGATTGGAGCTGTTATTCAGCAATATCTTTCAAATTTAATGTTCTGATCCACAGGGGAACATAAAGAAACCTCTTGAGACACAACTGCTTTTTTCCTTTATCCCAAATGGAAATACCAGAATGCTAGAACCAGAGATAGGTTTAACTTCGGCATAAATATTAGGAGATACCTGTTCAAATTTTATCGATCTTCTTTGATATGCATGAACTAAATTGTTTGAGACTACTTCTTCATTCCTCTATTTTTTAATTAAAATTAGATTATTCTCTCATATAATAAATTCCATCCACAGTTGCCTCTTTCTAACTCCTTCCAAACTCCCTCACCTCTTGTCTCTACCAGATCCACCCTCCTTCATTTCCTCCATTTCAGAAAAGAACAGGCCTCTAAGAGATAACATCCAAACATAACAAAACAAGATAGAATATGACAAGACAACAGCACTCTTATTGAAACTGGGCAAGGCAACCCAATAGGAGAGAGAATCCCAACAGCAGGCAAAAGAACCAGAGATACACCCACTCCCCCTATTAGGAAAGTCCCATAAAAACACCAAGATAACAGCCATAGCATATATCCAGAGGACCTAATGCAGTCCCATGCTGGCCCCATGCTCACCACTTTAGACTCTGTGAGCTCATATGAGCCCACCTTAGTTGATTCAGTTGGTCATGTTTTTCTGGTGTCTGCCATTCCCTCTGACTCTACAATCTTTCCACTCCTTTCCCAAAGGATTTCCTGAGATCCAGTAGGAAGGACCCAATGGAGACCTTCAATTTAGACTCTCTCTGCATAATGTTTGGCCGTGGGCCTCTGTAACTGCTTCTCTCTGCTGCTGGGGGAAGCCTCTGTGTTGAGACCTGGAAAAGCCGATAATCTATGAGTATTGAAGAATATATTAGGAATCATTTCACTGATTCTTTTTTTCAGTAATTCTTTTTTTGCCCAAGGTCTCTGGGCTGTCCATTGCATCCAGGCAATGTAGGGCATTGGCTCCTTCTTATGGCATGGACCTCAAGCTAAGCCAGATATTGGTTGGCCACTCCCACAAGTTCTGTACCATCATTATCCCAGTCTTTCAAGCAACAGATTATAGGTCAAATGTTTTGTGGCTGGATTGGTATTTAGGTTTGTCTTTCCATAGCCTACAGAGTACCTTTCTGTGCCAAAGAGCCTAGAACATAAAAGTAAAGGTTCAGGAAAACATAAGCTTGATCTCTTTACATTGAATGAGTTGTCCATCCAATGAGTGGATGGATATTTTCCTCAGTGATGGGGCCTCACTGTCAGATTCTGGACAGAGTGACCCACTGTGCTAATATCATCCTGGGTTATTTAGTAATCTTCATCAGCCAACAATTCAACTAAATGCAGCCCAGTCCCACCACTGAAAGATTTGTCTGAATACAAAAAGATGGCCAGTTCAGACTCCACACCCACCATTGCTAGGAGTTCTTATAGTTGGTGTGTGACTATATGGGCATATATTTATAACTCTGTATGTGTGTGTGTGTGTGTGTGTGTGTGTGTGAAAGAGAGAGAGAGAGAGAGAGAGAGAGAGAGAGAAAGAGAGAGAAAGCAGGCACTCACCCATGTATATGTTTATCTACAATGTCCAAATTAGTAATCAAGAAAGGAAAGAAAATTTAGTTTCAGACAGGCCATTCAAAAAAATCTTTGATAAGAAAAATTTTCACCCAGTATTTCACCATTTTCAATCCTTTTGCACTATCAGAATTTTAAAAAGGGGGTAAGGGAATGATATAAATGAAGTTATGTGCTACCATCATTATCATTTTTAAAACTCACATTCACTTCTTCTAAAGGGTTGTATATTGTGTTTTTACAGCTCAACAGTGGATTCCTAGCATTCTATTTTAAAAGACCAGGTAAATATAAAAATTTTATGGCATTACTAAGATAGTTACCCTCAAAAAAGGCAAGGGAATTTCTGTATCCCCCTAAAAAGGTACTCAATAGATAATAATTGCATGAGCAATCAAGAGAAATGTTGAAGGCAAAATATGTAAAAGCTAAAACTCTTCATGTCATCCTTTAGACCACTACTCAGCAAATAAACCCTGCAGTATAGCAAATGGAAGCCTGTGATTCTGCCTTTCCTTAATTATACACAAAGGAACCTGGTGAAGAGTACTAGGATTCTGTTACAATACAAGGATGTAAAACATCTCTGCAGACTCATGAGTTTAAAAATGGAGTCATCAGCTGGTGATGCTATTTTGAGAGGCTGAGGAACTGTTGGGTGGTAGGCTCTACATGGAGAAAATAGATGAATGGGGACTGGGTCCATGGGTATGTATTATCCTTGGATGCTTCTTAGAATGTTCTTTCTGCTTCTTGGCCAACCAAGATATGAGGAGTCTTTCCCTGAACATGTTCATGTCATCATGAAGTTCATGATGTCTCTCTGCTCTTCTCACTCTTTCAAACTCTGAGCCAAAACTGGTCTTTCTTTCCATAAGTTGCTTCTTTACAGGCATTTGGTCTCCATGACAAGTAACTAATACAGACAGCTGAACCACTGATCACAGAAAGCTCCTCTGGGCCTGATTAAAACTCTGTCGAATATACATAAAGGAATATCCATCACAAAGCAGCATAACTGCTCAACACTGATGCAAGTAGGAAACTCTCAAACTGAAAATGGCTTAAACAATAAAGACACTGAATTTCTCAAATAGCAAGCAATTTCCAGGAGTACAGATTTGAGGCAACTGCTGGAGAACTTTATCCTTCTGCAAGACTGTCCTTAACAAAAAGATCCCAAGGCACTTACCCTCATGCTTTCAAGATGGCTCCCATAGTTCCAGGAATAGACACCTTGAACACTACTGGAATCAGTCTCATCATCATTTATGAGCTCATGAAAGAACACCCCCTTCCCACAGTACAAAATTTGTTTTGTATGTGTTTTACTTGGAAAGTGTTCTTAGGTTTATCCCTAAAGATATAACCCAAGGAGGACTGGCATGTACTGCCTACCCCCAACCGAATAGAATTTGTCTCCTAAGATTGAAAAGTAGTCAGTTTACCTTCCCTGGTGGAGTCAGAGGTAGGGTAATGAGTTTCCAAAAACAAAAGGTAGAGTAAGAATCCTGGTTAGACAGCAACAAAGAGTGATTTCTTGAATTCTAAACTTCTTTAGAGAGCCTATGTGGCCTCAATATGTACCTTGGTTCCTTTGGTGCCTAAAAGAACCCCCACTTTGCTCAGTGTCTTGGTTTCTTTTGAGTTGCTGTGAAAAATACCTGACAAAAAAATATAAGCAAAGAAATATTTGATTTGGCTCATGATACCCCAGCAGAGAAAGTGTGTTGGAGCAGACCCATCTGTGGTGACTGGGATATGAGACAGAGATAATTCACATCTCCACCAGAGAAGTACAACACCCATGGGTCAGCTATAACTTTCAAAAGGCTACCCCAGTGGTTCTTTCCCACCAGTTAGGCCCTGCCTCCTAAGTGATTCATGGTCATCACAGCAGTGCAACCAGCTGGGAACAAGAGCTCAAAACATAAAGATTTGCAGATTACATCAGATTCAAACCTTAATACTTAGACCGTTCTTGAGATGGCTGAGTAAACTCTATCCTGACCAAATTCATAATCTACACAAAAAAATTAGGAAAGGTGTCAGATTTTAGTGTATTTATATTTGTATTTATAAATGTACATATACATGTGAATATAAACAGATATGGAAGGGTATCATATACATGTATACAAGCATGCATGCATGGTTACACACACATACAGAAGTTTACATCATGTATTTTTATGGCTTTAAGATTCATCCAAACATAAAACAATCACATGGAACTGTCATAGAAAAAAGACCGCTCTTGCTAGGCACTTACTCAATTACGTGACATGCCATGTGATGGCTTCAGTCTATTTGCCCAGAGACTTCCCATCAATAAGCACCACTGAAAATAATTACAGCTCCATTTAAATAAGTGCTAAATATCCCAAAGCTAACAAAGGATGGAATTAAATGCAATCCTGGCTTCTTTTCCTTGAATTTGCAAAGAGCAGTTTCAACCAGTGTCCAACACCCTGGAAGCCTTCATTTGGTCTGAAAGCCATTAGATCACAGTTATCAGCTAATGAGGCAGCAAGTGTTTGGAAGCAGCTTGAACTACCTCAGCAGATCCAAGTTCAAATAAGGCAAATTAGTAGTAAAATCAAATCAGTTTAAACTGTGAAGTGAGTGTGAAAACTATTCCCCTGAAAAGAAGTAATGGGTCAGATTACTACACTGAGGCACAGGAGATCAGCTCAACTTGCAAGAAAAAAAAAATGCTACTCTTAATGAATTTCATTCTTTAGAAGGTAGTGAATCCCGTCTTTACTGTCTGAAGGCTTTATTTATTGGAAAGGGGGAGGGAGTAGATATCCAGACAGGTGAGTAGCTTTGATTCCCCCATCAAAGAGAAGTGTATTTGCAAATTAGAACATTTGGGGAAATGAATGTGGGTATGTAGTGGTTACTTATTACACAGGAATAGCAGCTGTAAACTGGAGACATCTAAATTTTCTAACATTAGGAAAAATTCCAAAGAACTAGAGGGAGAGGAAAATTTGCTCATTAAAATATAGACATCTGCTTTAAGGTTTAAATAGAAGAAAAATAAGTATTTGTTAAATGTGATACCAAGATCAAAAAAATTAAATTTCTTCCACTTTCTCCTCTCTCTCATCTACATATTATATGCCCCAAGTCTCCTCCTCAGCAAATGGCAAAACAGCATCAACAGAGATTGAAATTTGTAATTAAAAATTCAATTTCACATGTGGTGATTTGAAAACTCAAACACATGGCAATTCGCTGTATCCAGCACATATATGCCCCCTGTTTCATTCAGATGTCATCTCTTACATTTGAATTTCCTGTTGATATACACAGATCAGAGTGTTTCACGAATACAATTGCTTCTCTTCAAAATCGAGATCTGACAGGGTCTCCATACATGACAGCAATCAGCAAAACTGAATGCTTTCTAACCCTTCATCTCTGATTGTTTTTAGGAACTGAGAAGAGTGACTGGCCAAAGACTGACTAAAATCTGTTCATAGATGATTCAGTATGAGAAAGTGGAGAGAAAAATGTGGTTCAGAGAAAATATTCCCTGGTGCGCTTTTCTCTGATACTGTCAATCTTATGAGGAGCTCTACAGTAAACTTGGACTGTCCTACATTGAGATACAGATACCTAATCTCTGCATTCTCTTATCTATCTGTCTTAGTAATGACCCATTGCAGGAACTGAGCAAAAACCTTGAGATACTTGTGTTGTGTTTTAGGACAGTTCTTAGTAAGAGATGCTTCAGTGAGCTCTTGATAGACAGGTGTGGAGTAATAGGTTCCACAGGAAGGGAGATTTGCACAGGGTACAATTACAGTTCTCTGTAGTTCACTGAGACTCAGACAACCCACATAACTCAAATAGGCCATAGACATACATCTCTACATGTATCCATTGCCAAATCTCATCCTCATCAAGCATTTTCATGAACTCAATTCTCTATCTTTAAAAATAGAATGTATTGCAGGTGGGACAGACTATAGGTTGAAGACTTTGTGGCTGGGTTGGTGGCCCAACTCATCACTGGAAATTACCTGGTTACAGAAGATGACTGGCTTAGGCCATCTTCTATTACTAGGAGTCCTTGATGGGGTCACCCTCAGAATTGTGGGGGTTTCTACTCTACTAGGATTCCAAATCAACCCCAAAGTCCTCTAATTTCAGTTATGTCTTCCCATACTTTCTCTAAATTGTAAGAGCCAGAGGGGTCAAGGACACCAGGAGAACATAGCCCATAGGAGGTCTAACCAGGTCTAATGGGGCTCACAAAGACTAAATAAAGCATGACTCATGGAGCCTTTGTGGTTTTGCATCAGGGCCTCTGCAAATATGTTATGGTTGTTAGCTTGGTGTTCTTGTGGGACTCCTTACAGTGAGACTAGAGATGTCTCTGACTATTTTGCCTACCCTTGAGACCCTTTTCCTCCTACTGGGTTGCCTTGCTCAGCCCTGATATGAGAGTTTGTGCCTAGTCATTGTAACTTTTTTATGCCATTTCGTTGATATCCCTGAGAAGTCTACCCTTTTCTGAAGGGGAACAGGAGTGAATGGGGGAGAAGGGATGGAAGTGGCTGAGATGAGAGGAGGGAAGGAAGACTGGTCAGGATGTATTATATGAGAGACTAAAACAATTTAAAGAAATACATATTAATATGCTATATCCAACAAAAAACGTTATTGGTATGCATAAGTAAAATGGATTTGTTCTGAAAAAAGAAAGAAAAATGAAAGAGATAAAGAAAGGGACTATTATCTTCCACTTTTTTAAACCACTTTCATGATTTTAATATTTAATAAACAACTTCTTGTTCTAGTCCTGTTTCTCCTAAGGATAAATCAGAAGTTATTCTACGGGGTTTAGGGAATTGGATAAACATTATCAATGCTTGTTCCTTTAATGGACATTCATTCCTATTTTAACTTAGGAAGCTTATTCAAAGCAATGTTAACCAGAGAGCCCATGCCCAGTGAGGCCCAGGATAATGAGAAGTGAGGGACAGACACTAGAAGCTGAGTGAAAACAAACAGTCATGTTCAGCCCAGGGGCACATCTAAATTTCACAATTCCGAACCGGGTACAGGCATCTAAGAGCCAACTGTGCAAACAAGGCACCTTAGCAGTGCCCTTGGAGACCTTCTGTTAGTTGGGCAAGAATAGAATTGCTCATCTCTGAATTTTTGCTGTTGGGACCTGTATGAGTCTCTTGCCTCACAGTTACTTGTCAGAGCTGTGGAAAACTGAGGAACTGAATTCCAGCTGATGGTACAGATGCACTTCCGGTAAGCTCCACCCAGCCCCCAGCTATGCTCTGAGAATGCATTCAGGGTAGGTGTAAAGTGTAGTTACAATCTCAATGGGAGGAATGAAAGGGAGGGAATAAAAGGGAAGGGGAACGGAAGGGAGGAGAGAGGAGGCTGGGGAGGGAAGGGGCAGTGAACCTCAATCTCTAATGACACACTTCTTCTGTATACCTTAGAGACAAGGACAAGAAGATTTTAGAGAAGTCATATGCACCTGATTTTTTGCCAGTTCAATTCAATGAGAAATTCATGGGACAGAAACAGTCTCCTTTGATGATTTCACAAGATGGAGTGGCATATAAATGGGACCAAATCCCACATTTAATTCTGCTTTCACGAGAGGCATCATTGCAAGCAACTAATCTGAAGGACAAATGAGTGAGGACCTGGAAGAGTCTCCTAAAAAAAAAAAATGGGTTAAAGGAGGGGAGCTGAGCCACTGAGCTGGGCACCCTCACTTCTCTCTACCTGAGTCTATCTTCAAACACCCTCACCTGCCCTCAGTAATGAGACCACCAGATTTAGAAGGTCTGTGATTTCAAAGTGACCTTTCTCATTGACAAACAAGGGGCAGCAGAGACCTGACTTCAGAGTTCCTTTTGCAGAGAGCCCTGAACTTCCTTGATGGCAGGGCTCGAAGGACAAATGGAACAAATGCGGGAACATAACCCTAAAGAGAGCTGGGTTTTGCTTTCTAAAACAAAGCTTTAGCCTGAACTGCAGCTATATCCCAATGTCTAAATACATGAAATAGATAATCAAAAGTCCTTATTACTAGATTACCAGAAACCTTGAAGGAACCCAAATACTGAATGACCTGAGAGGAAAGTCCAGGGGCTGCTCAAATATGCCTCATTTTTCTGAACCGCAACATGGCTAATGGCTGATGTATCCTCGGAACTGTCTGCTGGTCGAATAGGTGTCTGGGCTTTTGCTTTGTTTTGTTTTATCCAAGTGCATCTTCCACTTTTCTAGCTTTTCTAGTCCATTGTTCCTTGCCCTTTGGCCTCTTCATATCAACACTCAACCTCAACTTCTATAGCCCTGAGACCCTGGAATGGTCATATTCATTTGGTATTGTCCTTCCTCAGCTGCCTCTTGTATTCTTTTGACCCTCTGGATACAGACAACATAAGGCCAAAACTTAGAGGCTAAACACCCCCCGAAAGGGAGGGCAATAGAGGTTTCCCTGGTAACAAACAGCACTGTGGCCATTATCTCCAATGCTTGTTTTCATTAGGTGTGTCAGTGTGTAGGTGTTAAGACCTGCATTGTATGAATCATCTGTTACTACAAATAAAACTACTTTACAATTCAATGACATAAACAACAGACACTTAATCTCACTGTTTCTGTATATAAAGAATTAAGTTTGAATACTCTGGATGCTTCTGCCTCAAGGTCTCTCAGAAAACTAAAGTCAAGTTGTCATCTGCCACCTTCTCTTTTGAAGATCTGACTGCTCAGGGATCCATTTGTAAACTTACCCAGCTGATTACTGGTAAGAGCCAGCTCCTCAAAACTGTTTCTGAACTCAGTTTCTTCCTTGATATTGGCAGTAGCTTCCTTCCATCTTTTACCCGTAGTTCATCTAGAAACATGACTGGTCTCATCCATTAATATTAACCAGAAAAGCATGAATTTGACAGGTCTAGACAGACAGAAATCAGGAACCTTTGGTTATCCAATGTTCAAAATGATTATCTTGCAACTTATGCTTTTTGTTCTGTTTATTAAGTACAAGTGACCAAGTCTTCCCATAATGCAATTAAGAAAATGTAATGACACAGGGCCACAAATAGCAGAGTAAAAGGATCACCAGTAAGCTTCTCAGAGTCTATAGTATGAACCTGAAAATAAGTTGTCTGTCTCTGGACTGACAGCTTGAAGGCCTACATGGGATCAAGGTAGGCCCTCTGCATGTGGATGACAGTTCTGTAGCATGGTCTGTTGGTAGAGCTTCTAGCAGTGAGATCAGGGCTTGATCTGGCCTTTGGGAACCCATTCTCTATGCTCCGTTGCCTGACACAACCTTAATGCAGTGGAAGAAACTTGGTCCATCTCAACTTGATGGGCCATGTTTTTTTGACTCCTATGGGAGGCTTACCCCTTTCTGAATGGAGACAGAAGAGGAGTGTATGGGAGAGGGCAATAGGAAAGTGGGGGGAGGGAAAAAAGGGTGGAAGGAGGGGAAACTGTGGTTGGTATGTAAAATAAATAAAAGAAGTTTAATTAAAGAAAGTTGTCTGTCTAGATGAGAAATAAAAATATCCATAAGCATATTAAATGGTGAACAGCCACATTTATATCATAAGAGGAAACAGAGTAATTTTCATCTATGATACAAAATATTTATGAATGTCAAATGGCAGGTATGGAAGTCAGAATATCTGAGTAGCAGAGATCATTCAGGGAAGCCTGCACAAAAAGTGTTATGCCTAGCAAAGAGTCATGTAGAGATTATGGCAGTGATTCCATATGAAAAGAGACATATTACACTGAAATTCTCCTTTTGTAAAAAGTAATAATAAGAAGAAATGCAAGTGTGATAAAAGTAGCTAAATATTAAAAGTTGGTGCTGCTACATTTCTAATTGCATTCATTCTCTTCTTGGTATTAAACCTCTTAATCAGAGAATAAAAATATAATGCAAAGAAGGGTTAGGCTAAGGAAAGAATAGGAAACATAATAAACATGAATAATTTTTTAAATGCAGCATTTTATATTTCAGTCACCACAACATTAAAGTATGGATTCTACATTCTGTATCCAAAATGACATGATCCATACCTGTCAGAATGACAAACAATAATAAATAGTTACCGAGAACTTTACTATGTGCCAGATACTATGGATAAGCACACGGTATTTCACTTTGAAAACCAAAAATCAGTAAAGTTGTCTCACCCGGCCCTTCCTTCTTCCCTTCTGTTCTCTCTCTCTCTCTCTCTCTCTCTCTCTCTCTCTCTCTCTCTCTCTCTCTCTCTCTCTCTCTCTCTCTCAGACAGAGCCTCTTTCTTTGCTCAGCCTTTCAGCTTCCTCTCCAGAGAGCCCAGGCCAATCATTCGCACCTCGGTGTGTTCTTAAGTCACACCTAAGGTGCTTTCACCATGAACCTATTACTAACTGCTTCGTGAAAGACATTTTTTCCTATAAAACACATTTCAGGCATCAGTGGGCACATAGGAGCCATATTTGGCATTTGGAGGATCAAGGAGGTGGTATTTCAATCCTGAAGTGAAACCATATGGAGAGCTACCTACCCATCAAGCTGGCCTTGGACTTGACCCATGTAATGGGTATTTAGTTAATAAAGAAGGCCTTTCAGTCACATTGACCTTTTGATCTAGCCCAAGGGGGACACTTTTCCATTCACTAATGAGGCAGACTGGCTTCTTCCTGGCCCAGTTAGAAATGTGTTATATTTTGTTTCTCTTTAAATCCCTAAAATTGGCAAGAACAAAGTTGTCAGAAACTCCTGCTGGTAAGTAGTGAAGACAACCTGAGCTATTGAAGAAGAATACATTGTTTTTCCTCATCCCAGGCATGCTGGTAAAGATCACATGGCAGGCCAACTGGTGGCCTCTATGCAGCTCCAGCTGGTGCCTGTAGTCTTTGTTGTGAATCTAGGCTGACAGAGACTTCCAAGACCCCCATTTTTTTTTCAGTAGGCAGGAGACTCCTTACCCATTTGTATCCCTCCCAGAGTGAAGTTTTCTGTTCTTCTAATTGAAATAGTTGGGGGTTTTTTCATACAAAAGATTAAAATGAAGAAAAACGACTGCTTTTGCCTGTCTTCAGGGCTCTGTCTATATACATCTAATGATCTTCAACAGTTTAGTAGCAAAAGCAAAGGATTACTTACACTATCAATATTTGCTGTTGAGACTTTTTACTTTATCATAGCTCTATTTAAGAATGGGTTTGTGCAAAATGGGGAGATGTCCCAGGGCAGTCAATGAAAGCTTTGCTGCACAAGTTTAGGGCCTTGAGCTTGGATTCCTAGCAACCATGTAAAACCTGAGTATGGAAGTATACCAACGTAACCCCAACACTGGAGGTCAGAGGCAGGAAGCTCACAGAAGATCACTGGATAACCAGCACAGCTCAAAATTCAGTGGGTTCAGTGAGAGAACATGTCTGTAAAATTAGATGTAAAATATCTGGAAAGATCTAACAGAGATCTAACAATCTCACTCTACTATCTGGACCACACATACAATATGAGCATGCACACTCAACACACATGTCCTCTACACACACATGAACTCTTGAAACACACACAACACATGTAACACACACATGAACACTTAACACAAACACACACATAACACATGTACTACACACACACACACACACACACTCACAAACACATCTCTTTCAAACACATATACAAATATCTGGGTATGTAACTTACAGAAATATATAAACATTTGTAAAAGTTATTTTAATTCTACAAGGCTCAAGCACATCTTTATTGCTGATTTGGCTGAAGAAATCACCATGAGCTGCACATCTCAAAATAAAATCCATTATTTTAATTTGATTTTGTATCTTTTAAGAGAAAATTTGAAGGTGGCTACCTCCAAGGTACCCAGAATGCAAAGCAGAAAAGTTTCTTTGGTTCTACTGCTTGAGTCAAACCATTTCGGAGCCAACCACTTCGAGTTCATTCCTGTCTATTAGCTTTTTGTTTGCCTTGCCAAAATGGCTCCCCAAGCCTGGACACACATATTCACACTTGGAAACATGTACATATGTCCACACTTTTTTTTGTTTGGTTGGTTGGTTAGGGTTAGGGTTAGGGTCACGGTTAGGGTTGGTTGATTGTGTTTAATTTTTGTTTGTTTGGGTTGGGTTGAGTTTGTTTGGTTTGGTTTGATTTTTTTTTCAAGACAATCTTTCTCTGGGGAACAGTTCTGCCTGTCTTGAAACTTGCTTTGTAGACCAGGCTGACCTCAAACTCACACAGATCCATCTGCATCTGCCTCAAGAGTGCTAGGATTATACACGTGTGCCACCACATCCGAACTCACACTATCATTTCTAAGTAATAGTCTTCACCTTGGTTTGTTTAATTTCCAAGCTCCCTTCCAAGTTGGTGGAGGGGCAATCTCACTCTACTATCAACAGCAGAACTTCTCCACTCCTCTGTAGAAGTTAACCATCAAATAGTTTATGAGAGAATCCTTTTACAATTTTCCTCATGTTTTTCTAACCAAGGAAAAGAAAGGTTGAGAGAAACATAAGGAAAGAAGAAATTGCTTCTGGTAGCCAGACAAAAAGAGAAAAGAACTAACATTTCCAAGTGCTTACTGTGTGAGAGATACTTTGTTTTATTTTCTTGTTTCAAGAGAACTTCTGTGTGAAATATGTTTATTTGTTTAGTTGTCCATTGGTGTGTGATCCTCTTTAGTGAACCACAAGCCAGAACTCTTTTTCACATGGAAATGAGAACTCACTCACAAGTGTACTGTCCTTCTTTGGAGGAAGAAATAAGTGCAGAATATTAGTAATACTAGAAGGGGAACAGTATTGTAGAATTTGCCTGAAAAAGAGATTTGTAGTTATACTTGTAACTATTACAAAGGCAATTGCTTTTGGGTTAATCATAAGCTAATGATGCCTTCTTTCCATAGAAATTCATATTTCCATTTATAATCTAGAATAATCCAGACTTCTACCAAAGAAATCCAGGATACAACTAACAAAGATAAATCAGTGAGAAGACAGAGTCTGTGTTACAGTTCCTTTGTTCAAAGAAAGCATAACTCAAGGCAATTCTTTACAACCTAGGAGCCATTGAAATGTAGCATAAGATTCTCCTTCTATATGTAACATAGTGTCAGATACTGTTTTAAGCACATGAAAATGTCATATCTAATAATAAAATAAATAATAGTATTTCATTCCCTGTCTTATAGATGAGGAAACTGAGTACAAAAAAGATTAAACTGACAGCATCCATGGAGCTACAACTTGTACAAGAATGAGGAACAGACATTAAGACTAAAATATCTGCACTGAGTGACTTACTGCAAAACATAAACACACTAGCACTCAAAGCTCTTCTATGCTTACAGGTCTGCATGTCTGAATATGACAGAAGCAGAGACCTGAAAGTCAGGACAGATATCTAGGTGCCTGAGAACTATGCCTGACCTTCCTAAAAAGCCAAAGTTAAGTTCAACTGCCAGAAAATTAAGAAAACGTCACAGCAACCACAAAGGAAGTATATTGTTTTGGTTACCATGCTTCATTACAAAATAAAACTAGAGACTTGAATAAATCCTAAAATGAGCTGAAAGAATTAAAGACTTTGTAGCAAAGGGTAAGCAAGGAAGGTGGGACCCACTTAAGTCTAGGAAGAAAAGCAAATCAAACCTACTACTATTTGAAAAACAGAATAGAGTGAGTAAGGGAGATTCTTCTTCCTCAGAATACTAATCTGCTCAATGTATGACTCAGAAGACAGCAACCTGAAAACATGAGGATTTGAAAAGCAAATATGACAGAGTTCAAATGCAGTGGTAACACATTAATGGTGAGTTATTAGCAAAAGCTTATGCTTGTAGTTCTAGGGAAGTCAGAATACAAGATTCTACATCCAATAATATTTCATTTTTCACTCACTTACAAATTTACATGCCCCTAAGTCTATTATATGACATCTCATAAAGTTCAAATTATACTACATTCCATGAAATTTACTTAACTAATACATATACATATATACATGTGTATTTATTATGTATGTATGTATATATGTATGTATATGTTACATACTTGGTAGATTATCTTCAAAGCATGAATATAAAAGGTTAGAAATTGTAATAATACATATTACAGAAATATAGAAATATAAAATAGTATTTGGATTTAGATGTTCAAACTGTAAAAATCTCAGCTTTAAATCTTCACCATGCTGCCTGCTGTACAGACCTCACTCTTTGGCACTTACATCAGTGGTTCAGACTGTGCCTCTCACTGCTCGTAAATCTCTCTACACTTCCTAGGTCCATCAACAAAATCCCTCATAGTTCAGTGCAAGGAGATTAAATAGAAGGAAAGAATGGTTATGATAATCACCTTATAACGCTCATGCAGAACTCTCAGAGTCCATGGCATGCAGTTGGGAGACAACTCTTGTTAAGAAAATCCATTTACAAGGTGACCATCAATTGGCATCTAGAATTTGGATCTCAAGAACTTCCCCCTCATTCCACAAATTGACAGAATAACTCACTATGCCTGCAGTATCAGCACACACAGCATGGCTTTGGCCAGATACCTGTGCTGCAGTGTGAAACTCTGGTACTCACCAGGCAGACAGCACTCACATGAGCAGCCTCAGACTTCCTTGGCAGAAATCTTACCAGTACTGTCATTACTCTCACTGTGAGAATTAGATACAAACTATGTGACTGTCCTGCAGAGATATGTGTCTAGTCTCCCTGAGATGCAATCCCACACACTGCTTCCTTTGCTGATTTAACTTCACATGCTCTTTGTGTAACAAATTCATTGCCATAAGTGTCGTTGTATTTTGGGTTCTGTGAGTCCTTCCAGAAAATTATGCAAAACAGAGATTGTCTAAAATGACCTCAACTGACCTCTTCATTACATCTCTGCTGAAGAAGCCCTTGGGGACAGGTAGAAAAAAGGTCTGAAAATGAGGGATCTAGAGATTCCTGTCATTCCCTTTCCCAAGAGCCAGTTGGAGCTGCTTATGCACATGCTGTGCTATCCAGTGTGTCTATGACAGAAGTTTCTATTATGCTCAAAAGTCATGACTCTTTTTCTTAACTGTAAAATAAGGTTTTTCTGGCACTCTATAATGGCCAGAAAGTGTAGAGAGCCATCTCTAGCACCTGTCCTTGAATAGCCAGGCAGCATGAGTGCTCTAAAAGATGGCTTCAGAATGTTTGGTAAGTACCACATCCTTTGAGACTAAAAGGCTCTCCATACACAAAAGTTACTTTGCCTGCAAAAAAGATTAAATAGGAGAAAAGAATGGTATGATCATTGGCTTATAACTCTCATGAAGATAAATTCATAGAGTTGAGTTTAGAACTCATGGAGTTGTCCAGATTAACATGCATTTGACAAAAATATGTCCTCTCTTAATGGCAAAAATACTTCAGGAGTTCCCTTTTCCTCCATACCCTATGACTAAAATAATTCTGTATCTAGATTTGTATTTCTAACAACAGATGTGTGGATCCATCTGTAGTGTCTCCGGCATCAGAACACCTCCTAGGGAACACGACTGAGCAATGAACAACAGAGCCAGAACCCTGCAGAGACTAAAACTATATCTGCAATGAATAGGAAACTCCAGAAACATCTTCCACACAAATATTAAATCAGAAGATGATAACAGATAAGCATCTATATTCAGAGTTTGGTTTCTTAATGAGTGCTGTTACATTAAGATTTGATGTTGTTGCTTTCTGTGGAGAACTTTTTTTAATCGACTTTCTGTAATGCAGTAAGGTTTGCATGGAATTTATCCAAACAAGGCTGGAACCAGTACTTTGCACATCTATTGCCAGATACGATCCTGGCCTAATAACTGAGTTTGTGTATCTTGACTGTAGCAGTTGACTCTAGAGAATTTCTTCCTGTCGATTCCTCTGGAGTAGGGAGATTAGGTAGAGGAGAGAAATAAAATTGGGGAGTTGGGTTTATTACTCCCAATATGCTCTGTGCTGTTGTACCTCGAAGCACATATGCCTGGGACTCACAGCATATGGCCTGGGGGCCATCTGTGGCCCGCTTAGCAGCTGTCTCCACCATATTTTGACATAAAAGCTATTATATTTCTGGCTGGCTAATTGCTTTTTATTAAACAATTGTTGGAAGTTGGTTGATAACTTTTATGAATTTAAAATGAAAGCCTCGCTGAGAACTTCTGAAAGCAAACAGTGTTTGGTCCACCTGGGAAAATTTCAAAAGGCTGGTATTCCATCTGCCAAATAGAACTCATATCGAGCACATCTACTGAGAAGTAGAGTATAACCATTTCATTTTTCATAGTACTAGGTTCTCATACAGCGTTCTGAGAAAAGAAAAACAAAATTTTCTCTCTTCAAGATCTATGGGGGAGATACAATAAACACCCTTCCACTGCCCAGAAATTATTTCTGCAAATGTAATAGAGTAAGAAAAACAGTTTGGTGACTGAAAAAGTATTAAGCCAGAATTCTTGACATCTATCACAGATAATACACTAAGACACTGAAAGAAAAAATCTGATACAATTCATTTCACAGATGTTTTTAGATAAATACTAATTAGTCCTCAAGTCAGATGACTGAACACCACCATATATCACCCATAAATTAGCCTAAGTTTACAGTAATTGAGGAGAAATCTCTTAGGTAAATGGGGTAGGAAGTTCTTTAAGGCAAAAGGGAGAATCTCTTATGGCAAGCACTAAAATTAGGCTCCTAACATCCCAGAGAAAAAGTAAAATAGAGATGCTGAATCCCCTGATGTTATACATTCAAGAGATGATTCCCAGGTCTTTAGGTCATTAAGCTGACAAAAGGCTTAGTTTCTAAAAGAGACATTTCAAAAAGACAGAGAAAGTGGCTACATTCAAAAGTTTTCAAAGATAAATGCTGAGGATATTTTAAGGAAAAGCAATTTTTTATTTTCAACAGGAAAAAATCAGCTTCTTGTTTTTTAATTCTTATTTTTCCTTGACAAATCTAGTTTTCAAATGATTTGCATTTGTGTTTCCCTGGGGACCTAGGCTCCAGCTCAGATCCTCAACCCATCTGAGATAAAAGTAAACGCAATGAATTATTTTGTCAACTGTTGTGTCTAATTGTCATTCTGGTAAGCAGGAGAGAGGGACAGGAAGAAACAAGAAAGGGAAGGGAGGGAAAGGTGGAATCGCAGGACAGAGAGGAAAATGTAAAGGTGGGGGTACGTGTCAGTTCACAGAGATTTATTTTCAAGTCCTTTAACAGCTATAAAATGGAAATGGGAGTGAGTTTTTAAGAGAAAAAAAATGAAGGTGTAGTAGAAGCTCTCTTTTCTTTAAACTCATTTTCTTCCCAGACTTGTCACCAGCTCTTCCACTAACTTTAGCTGAGATCTCCCAATGCTGGCCACTAGGAAAATCAGCAAAGAGAATGCAAAAGTCCTTAGAACTATTCCTTCCCAACTCAAACGTAAGTCTTCAAATGGTGTCATGCCTTTGGGATTATCATACCAGGCACACAGAATCCATACCCACCCTCCTCTCATCTGCCCACTCTCATCTACAACACCAGTTAATTTCTTTTCATCTTTAAGTTTCCAGGAATTCCCTCTGAAATACACTTTCAAAGTGCCCTATGTATGCTGGCTCTCATGGGACACATGCATTTACAAACACAAACCCAGAAAGATAGACATGGTATGTACTCACTCATAAGTAGATTTTCGACATAAATCAAAGAATAACCAGGCTACAATCCACAAACCTTGAGCAACTAGGTAACAGGAGGAACTTAAGAGAGATATCCAAGGATCCTCCTGGGAAGGGGAAATCCAGATCTCCTGAGTAAATTGGAATCATATGAAGGAGCGAGAAAAAGGAAGTGAGAAGAAATCATGAGAGAAGGAGATGGTTGAGTGGGAGGAGCAACAGAGAGGGAGAACAAAGAAATAGATACCTTGATAGGGTGAGGCCTTGTGCAGTTAGAGAGAAACTTGGTGCTAGGAAAGCACCCAAGACTTTCCCCAGCTAGGACTCCAAGCAATAGTAGAGAAGATGCATAAATAGGACTTGAACTATAATCAAATGAATGGCAACCCTAATTGTCATTTTAGAGCCTTCATCCAGCAACAGATGGAGGCAGGAGAGGTTGATAGCTAAGCACAAGCCGAGCTCCCAGTCCAGCTGAAGAGAGAGAGGAGAGAGATCAGGATCATGAAGAGGAAACCCACAGAGACAGCTGACCTGAGCTATTGGGAGCTCTCTGACTCTGAAATGACAGTTGAAGAACCTTCATGGAAAAGAACTAACCTCTCCAAATGTAGCTGACAGTTGAATGCTTTGGGCAGTTTGTGGAGCCTCTTGCAGTAGAACCAGAGTTTATTCCTGGTGCATGAACTGACATCTCAGAGCCCGTTCCCTACAGAGGAACACCTAACTCAGCCTTGACACTGTGGGGAGGAACTGGGACCTACCTCAACTAGGTATGCCAGACCAAACTATCTCACCTTGGAGTTCCTTGCCCTCCTTGGGGAATGGATGGGGGTGGGAGGTGGGAGGAGGCTAAGGAAGAACTGGGAGGAGGAGCTGTGGTGGGTATGGGAAAACTTTTTTAAAAAATATAAAGATAATAAAATAAGACCACCATACACTAATAAACATGTCTGATGAACTAATTCAACAAAGTGATTGTAGAGCTATGAAGAAGGAGGAGGAGGAGAAGTTGGCAGCAAATATTAGTCAAGTAGCAAGAGGTAAGAGAAAGACTCTACTAGAGGAAGAAAAACTTGCAAGTCAAATGCAGAGCTCATTCAGATCTCTTGTGCTGCATTATCTCATCATCCCTCAGAAGCCATGCATAGGTGAGGAAGAACACTCTCACCCTGCTAGTCTACCTTCTTGGAGTGAGCCTTAGCAGAAAAACAGGGGATGGAACACAGGTGCCAGGCGGTTGGAGGGAATCAGCACCAGCTCTTTAGAACTGTCTGAGAGTGCCAGCTGTATCCCCTGGCAACACTGGAAGAGGGGAGGTGCATATGCTACCCCAGCCCACTAAGCAGATTATCTATGTCCTGTGCTTTCTTCTGGGAAGGAAAAAGCCTTTCTACAGACACTATGAGGTTCTGGGAGCTTTCATATCTCTTCTACTCTGGAACAGCACCATATACCTTGATTGTTTATTTTTTCCCCCATAATAAAGAATCACTTGTCTTCATGGGGTTGCATTCTTGAAGATGCAATAATACATTGCTGAATATGTGAAGAATCATCTTTACAATTCACAGAAGTTTCCTTGTTGCCAGGGATTGCACTCTAGATGCTGTGCTGCCTCACAAAACCCTTTCTTCTGAAAACCACTAGCCTGGGAAGCAGGAGGGAAAGCGCATGTGGTCTGCAGGCTGTTGTGATCCCTCACACCCCACCCCTTTTAGTCAAGACTGCTTTATTCTCCAAGTGTTGGCTCTACTTCATTAATGCTAATATCATATCTAACCTTTTCTCAGCTCTCTTCAGGCATGGAAACTTCTACTGCCTAATCGCTCCTAGTGTTCATCTTTCAAAATGTCCACCCTAAACTTTTTCCCTCTTTAGCTTCAGGCCATTTCATGGCTCTTCTGAGACTTAATCATCTTCCCCTTTGCCTGGTTTTGCTGAGAGAAGTGGACTGAAAAATGCAGAAGGGCTTTAGAAAATAAGTAAAAAGACCTGCATCAGGAATATTCGTATAAACTGTGAAAGGGTCATCCATCACATGTTCCCATTTACACTGGAGTTGAGACCCTTCTGGTGCTCCATTTGATGCCATGTCACAGGCTGGGAAGTGAGCAGATCTGAGTGCCATCCTGACCCCAGCATAAAATTAGATCAGAGCTCTGGCAATTTCTTCTAACAACTTTCATGTCTCACAAAAGACAGTAGCTTTATGTCAAGGTCACCCCCTCTCCAGGTCAATAAGCAAAGGGAATATCAAATCTTCAGGGCCCTTCTTGGTGGAATTGAGAGTACAGGGAAACACGAGGAGGTAAGAGATTAACAGTTCAGGCTTACAGGCATTTTCATCTCAAATGTTTCTGGACATAATGCAAAAACATTTTCCTTATTCCAACAACATCTGCATTTAGACTGTATGAGACCAGGGGGGAAAAAGTATTAAGCTAACCATCACAAAAGGACTGTTACAGCATCCCAGGTGCCACCATTACTAAATGGTTGAGTTCAGAAACTCAGAGGCATTTGGGAATGGGACAGAATAGGGAGAGTAATCAGATGTGAGCCATTCAGTCAGGGAGCAACCTCACACTGCTCACAGTCTGATTAACTGCTCAAAGAACAAGGCTTTAACTTTACATTCAATGCCTCACTGGGGATCATGATTGCCCCTAAAAGTGCCCCTGCCATGCATATGGGAGAAAAATTAATAAGCTCCAGGAATGACTTAGATGACTCCAGGAAAGCAAGAAAAGAGTTTCTCAAATGTAACTGTTAAGGTCAGGACATGAGTTAGACAAAAGATATCAATATTCTTAATCATACTGCAGAAATATTTTCCTAGAACAAAAAGGAAAAGAGTGGTAAGGAGCAACTGTGGGGGAGGATCAGAAAGAACCAATATAATTAAAACCTCACTCGCTCTTATTTTTTTCTAAAAGGTCCACGTCAATGGTCTGGATGAACAATGACTGAAAGCAACAATGGCCGCACACAGGGACTGCTGTATTAGCTACTGAGTTTCTCTTCCCCTAAAAGATTGCTAATGGTTGAACTACAAGCTCACCTTCAAGGAATGCAACACAAAAAGTCAATTTCAGAACAGCAGGGCATGGCTTCTGACATCTGATAGACAGCCTAAATGCATTTTATCTTATCAGTCTCCCTCGCTCCCGCTCTCTCCATTTTTCATTATTCCCCAGTGCAGCCATCTTTTACTCTTCTTCAACTCCCAGATTCCCACCTCGCTCGCTCATGGCAGATTTTAAGAGACAAAGCATGTTTTTTTATTAAAGTCATATACAAAACAACCCTCTGTCTCTCACCCTCTGGCAAGGATACATATTGCTTTGCTTTGTTTGCTGGATGGGGATGAGAGGCACGGTTTTTTTTTCACTGTAGTTGTTTGTTTTATCCCTATTTGGATGCCAGGATAATTAAACTAGATATCTTCCCATCAGCTTATGAGGCTTACAAACAGCCATGCAAATCAGAGTGGCAGGGTTTTACTTTCAGTACACTTTGAATAAAACTATTTTACAGAATGTCCCTGGCTAGGTCTCCACCGAATAGGGAGGATGGTACCGAGACAGTACTTCCCTTCTAATCAAATGAATAACCACCCTAAGTGTCATCACAGAACCTACATCCAACAATGAATAGAGGTGGAGGCAAAAATACATGGCTGAGCACTGGGCTGAGCTCCTGATCCAGCTGAGAGCAAGGAAGGAGAATCTGTATGGGCAAGGGGATAGGTATTACAAGGAAAATTCTCATAGTGATGGCAGTCCAGAGCTCTGGGGATCTCACTGAATCAAGAACACCCACTGGGGAACCATCAGGAAAAGGAGCTAGGACCTCCAAGGGTAGGCAACTGTCAATTGGCATAGGCAGTATATGGAACCTCAAGGGGAGGGATCAAACAGTATTTCTGTGTGTGGGCTGGCACCTTGGAACCCATTCCCTGCAGAAAAACACCTAACCCAGTCTTGATATTAGGATGAGAAAATTGGACTTCCCTGGAGTGGGTGTGCCATGCTGAGCTGACCCATCTTGGGATTTCTTTTCCTTTGGGGAGAGGGGACGGGGAAAGGAGAGGCTAAAGACTGACTGGAAGGGATTGGGAGGAGGGGAGGGAAGGGGAGCATGGGGATAATGGACAAAAAAAAAGACTTCATTTTATAAATACAAAATATTTTCTGAATATGACCTATATATCTACAGAAAAATAGTTTTATACTTATTTCTAAACTATTATTTTTAAGTTGTATGTGTGTTCACATGTGCATGCTCACACACATACACAGACACACACACACACACCTGTATAACTGTAGTGCCCTTAAAAGTATTAGTTCTCACTAGAGCTAGAGTTAAAGCAATTGTAAGGCCCTCAACTTGGATGCTGGGACTTGAACTTGGGTCTTCAGAAATAGTAGTGGAAACTTTTCACTAAGTGAGCCATCTCTGTATCCCCAGAGGAAAAAAAATAATTTTGGATGTGAACAAAATTTAATTAAGTTGAGATAAATAAAAAAAAAAATCAATGACCAAAAAGCTCTGAAAGGGAAGTGGAGTAGGGAAACAATTAAATTAATTACCAAAGTATTGAGAAAATTGAGGTAGATCGAAATAGGATAATGGAGTCCAAGAGGGAAAGGTGGGGAGGGAAAAGGGGTTGGATGGTGGGACATGGAGAAAGAAGAGAGAGATAGAGGGGGAAATAGAAAGAAATAAGAAAGGAAAATGAGAAAAGAAGCTAGAAGGGGAGATATAAAAGGGCAGAAAGAAAGAAAAGGAAAAAGGTTGTAGTGAAATTATATTGGTACTTTGTAAACATTTGTCCCTCCTACTGGTTTAGTAAAAAGCTGATTGGCCAGAGGCAGAGAGGAAGTGTGTGCAGGCTACCAGACTAAGAAAACTCTGAGAACAGGAAGAACAGAGCAGAAATGCCAGAGAGAGCCGGATGAGTATCCAGCAGAAACAGAAAAGAAGCTGAAATGCTGCTCTAAGAAAAGGTACCGAGCCCCCTGGATGAACAGGATAAGAATCATGGGTTAGTTTAAGGGTAAAGAGTTAGCAAGCTATATGTCTGGGGCCTAAGCTGATCAGCATAAAAACAATGTAAGCATCTGTGTGTTTCTGTGGGACTGCAAGACTACCAGTCAAACCTCTGATCTATACCTGAATGTCCAGGCCAGAAACCATTTACAACAAAGAGTGATAACATAGAAGAAAGGAAGGAAAAAAAGAGGGTCACTACTACCAAATTACTAAGCAATGCCTCAGGTATATCTTCTTACTATCTTTCAACCAAGGATTAATTTATCCTCTGTCATAATGACTGAACAGCAACAAAGCTAAGTGATAGCTTATTAAATGTGACATAAAAATAGATATTGTGTTATTGTTGTCTAATTTATTAATTTATTGTTGACTAATTTCCAGAAATAACTAGAAAGAGAAAAGATGTGCATGGATAAATGTTAAGATCACAGGCAGGAAGTCAGACCACTCAGGCTGAAATCTCAGTGATACCATTTCCTAGGTTTGAAATGTAACTCTCCAGGCCTTGTTTCTGCACGTACAAGACTCGATAATAATAGCTCCTTCCTCATAAAGCATGGTGGGAATTAAAAAAAATTAATCTCTGACAGCTCTTTGCAAAGTTCCTGGTATATCTATGTGCCTATTCCAACATGTCACCACTTGGCAAATGCTTATACTGTCATTGCCATTATTAGTACTTCCAAATTTAAAACTCACAAGGATAAGAACATGCCCAGGGAACGCTGAATAAACAAATCATCAGAATCGCAGAAACATCTACTTATACTCAGTCTTCACATGAGCTAAATTGGAAGAGTACTTCTTGGATGTAAGGCAGGGGTGGGTGCAAGCATTTTGTTCTCCATAAATTGATTGAAGAGAGAATTCCTCTAGCAGATTGACTCTGTGTACAGAAATAGATCATTTTAGCAACATCCTCAGATAATGAGCCATTTGTTGCATGAGAGAATTTGCTAACTTGGAAAAGATGAGGCGAGAGAGAAAGAACATTTTAATGAAAATCATTTTTAAGGCAGTAAGTACTCACCTGAGTTTAAAAAAATTTAACCTTTTCTGAATGACATGTCACTGATACCAGCATGAGCTATTGTTCCACACTAGCTCCTGTTTTCCCTAAATAGAAACGCCCCCATGATGCAGTAGAGTATAGTGGAGAGACTGCCTGTGCCTGGAGCATCCTCCAGCTGCTGTCCTGTTTAAATTATTTCTGTTGGTGTGGGCCTTCTGTCACCCCAGCCTTTTGTTCTCACTTGTTTGTTTATGGAACACAGTGTGACTAGGGCTGAGGAAGACACAAAGATAACGGGACATTGCTGCCCTTAAGGAGGATATACAATGTTATATATCACTCTTATAATATGTGCTTCTTCCTCATCTCTCAGCCCTCTGATCCCACCTACCCCTCCCTTCCTCTCTCTCCTGCTAAAGGAAAAACAGAAATCCAATTAGCCAAACTGGTTAAAATTATTTTTAATGGAATCAGGCTAGCTCTGAATCAGGAGTTCTCCTTTTAGCAAAATACATGAAATTTATTTTAATGACCTTGGTGCATGCAGTTCAGCTGTGTAGAAGTGATTTTTTTCCATTATTATTTCCTCCAGCATTCCAAATAGATGAGGTTGTCAGAGTAATTACATCTGGATAAATGAGAAATTGGTGTGTCATAGTAAATAAAAGCCAATTGTAGTTAGCCGACACTTCAGTGTGACTGTATCATAGAAGCTGGATGCTAACCAATGCTTGGGGTTTGAGTGTAATGACTTTAGAAACCAAAACTGTCCTTCATAGTCTCGTTTTACAAATTGGTATTTAATTTCATTCGTCATTTGTCTCAGACTATATAGTCACATATTTAAGAATTAGGATATGAGGAGACAAAATAAAAGAAAGTATAATAGCTTCAACAAAAATGGCCCCATGGACTCATAGAACTGGCACTATTGATAGGTATAGCACTGAAGTAGGTGAGGCATTGTTGGAGGTATGTCATTGGGAGTGGGCTTTGAGGTCTCAGATGCTCAAGCCAAGCAGGCACCTCAGTCTTTTCCTGCTGTCTGCTATCTAGATGTAGAACTCCCAGCTACCTCTCTAGCACCATTGCCATGCTTCCTGTCATGACAATAATGGACTAAACCTCTAAGCTGTAAGCCAGCCCTAGTTCAGTGTTTTCCTTTATAAGAGTTGCTGTGGTCATGGTGGCTCTCTTTTGAGCAATAAAACTCTAAAAAGACAGAAGTTTTACATCAAACAAGGAATGTGACACAAAATTCATCACCCCTAAGAGACTGCGTAAGCTGCATTTATAAACAGGCTCAAAAGCTCTGAGAAAGAGAGTAGGATGGCATATGCTAAACTTTGCAGTCTTTCCAAAACAAATCAAAAGTCACCATATCATTATAATAGCAAGCCTAAATAAAAATATGGATATAAAATGACCCTCATTACTTTTCTTTCAAAACTTTTGAGAAGACATGTTTAAAGGAAATCTAAGGATAATAAACATGAGGTGTGTAATGTATACAGAAACAAAGCATGGAAAAATGGGCATAGGCTTCTCCACGAGGAGGTAGAAAGCAGTATTTGAAGGGAGACTCAAGTGAAAGTTCTGCCTTGTGAATCCTACAGCAATCACCAAAGATTAAAATGACAGCAACACTTAAATTCCAGGAGTAACCAACTAACCAACCGCTGTCTAATTGACTTACTAGTCATCATAATAGGAGGGATTTCATGTAAACTTGTCATGTCATTACTGTAAACCTAGCCAACTACCCAAGACTAGTGAGTGAATGGACCTGTCCTAAAGGAGGACCTGCTCCTTCCCCTTTCCTAAACCAAGATGATTTCTAACTACATTCTAAACATTTATCCTCACACCCAGACCTCAGCACTCATCAAAGATGCTTATTTTTGCAGAAGGTGGAAACTATTACAAGAAAATAAAACTGATCAAAATGTAGAGAAAAGTTTATCGTGGGGTGTCCAACTTCAACTATTACATGTATAACACTACCCTACATATAAATCTTGAGGAACATTGCAGAAGAGAGAATGGAAAAATTGTAAGAACCAGAGAACCAGAACATCTGCTTCAAGATAATGTCTTCTATAATATGATAGAGAAGCTACCCATATGAAATCTCAACAATACAATTAACAAGGCCTACGCAATGGCAATGTTATTTCATATGCCAGTGTGGACTGGGGAAACTCATAAAGCCCTATACCTCAAATGAAGAGCTATCAGCAAAATAGCTATTCAGAGACAAAATAATCCATCTTCCCTACGGATGAGCTCTGGTTATTCAGCACTAAGTTGTTAGTCCTAAAAACACATATATATAAGCAACAATAAATGGATTCAGCAGGTTGAATTTATATGTATATGTACATATGATAGCAATAATTAAATAAAAATAAAAAACAATAAAGAGAATACATAAAAATAGAAAGAAGGCTTAAAGGTGGAGGAGAAATAACAATAGGAGAGGGAGTAGGGTATGGTAATAAGGGATTGATGATCAAAATATATTAAATATGCATGAAGTGACATAAGGAACTATATTATCTTATACAAATAACAGATGTCAAAAAATGTGAAGAGTTAAAACAAAAGTATTTACCTAATATGCCAATGATGGCAATGATTTAAAACCAGAAAATATGCAATTAGTTCATCAAAGGCCAGGGCAAGAGCCACAGCAGGAATGAAATCAACAGAACAAGTGAAAAACAAAGATGGTGGAAACGTAAGTGTGCTCCTCCACAGAAAGTTACAGAACACTATGTAAAGGGAGACTCAGGTAAGACAAAGTTATGCATTGAGATTCCTGAAGTAATCACTGAAAATTAAAACATCTCAGGAGTAAGTAACAACTAGAATAAGATGCTGAATATAAGCCAAACCATTTTGACAAATGATTTCCAAAAATCAAAACTCAATTTCACCAGACATAAAAAATTGTACTTTGAAGAAAAAGATGTAGACATCAATAGGGGCCCACAAAACCCAAGGCTCAGGGAATATCCCAGAAGAATGGAAGATTCTGAGACCCAGAGAATCAAGATATTGGCTGTGAGATAGTGTCTTTTATACATGTCAAGGAAGCTGCACCCATAAAAATCTCTACAAATGGCCTAAATAAGATGTACATAATAACAATACAAATTAACATGACAATATGGAAGGGCAAAATCTCAAAAAGCCCCATCCCTAGATAAAGAACTACAAGAAATTGATGACTGGTAAAGAGACAGTCAGTCTTTCCCAGAAACCAGCTTATCCAATCTCAAGTGGTCAACCCTAAACACTTGTACATACTGTACATATTGATGGAGAAAGTGAATATATGTGTGGGAAGAATAGTTAAATAAGAGGCCATGAGCTGAGGAGTAGAGAAGAATCATCGGAGCAGTTAGAGAAAGATAAATGTGAACATAATATAACTACAGTATTCATACATGAAAGACTCAGATATTTTTAAATTAAATTAAATGATTTTTAATAAAGTCTCATTTTTTATCCATGTATCCCCCCGTTCAAACTCCCTTCCCCCTCCCAACCCTCCCAGTCACTCTCTCTTCTCTCCATCTCCTCATCTCCTCCCCAGCAAGGGCAGGAGGTCCCAAGGTCCCAATATGGCTTAGTTCAGCATCCACTCCTGGCAGATCTGATATCTTCATCCCAACATCAGGACTGGGTCAGATGTTCCTCTGGAGGAAATGGGCTCCAAGGTGCTGGTCCAAGGTGTTTCAGATCCCAAGCTGTTCAGTGGTTGTGGTGTAAAGCTAAAAAAATAGAATGAGAAAGGGATATAACATAAACACTCAGAAATAAGTTGGTGTGGTCATATTGACATGGGATAAAGCAAACACTAGAACAAAAAATATACAGGGATAAGTATAGAAAGCAGGGACTCATAATCTCACACAAGCAAACCCTGTACTTAATTTGTAAAGCTATGATAAATATTAGCACTGTTTCAGAGTTAGAGTTAAAAAACAAAACACATTTAATGATAACACTGTTTCCTCACCCTTCTTTCCTATATTCTTCTGAAAATTCAGCTTATATATCTATTTAAAAATAATTTAGGAACAAATAGGTATATGTTCACGCACAATATATATATGTGTTGGTTTTCTACATCTTCACCTAGATAAAATGTGATGTACTGTTTATACTATTCTGCTATATCATTTTAATCATAAGATATCTACAAGGCCCTGTATAACAACATAAGGAGTTTTCATCATTTCACACAGCAAGTTGAGTTTTAGTTAAGAAAGAACTCTTCCATTTTATATCCCAGAGTCATACAGTTTATCCTGGGTTAGAGAGCCTTGGTCTCCTGGTGTCCTCCATCCCTTCTGGCTCTTACATTCTGTCTTCTCTTACACAGAATTTCCTAAGCTCTGAGGAAAGGGATTTGATGGAGACCCCAGTCTCTGGGATACATTTACTACTTCTTTAGGCTACAGTTTTACTTATCTCCTGGGATTAACTAGAAGCTTAAGCTACCATTGAAGCTATTGATCTGGGACCTTGTGACACCTAAGGTCTTTTCCATTTAAAAAAAAAAAAAGTATTTTAAAGCAAACTTACTTAATGACCAGCTAGACGTGATAATGGAAGGGACTTGTCCAGATTTTTTTTAGAGAGAAACTCTTTTATTCAGAAAGGCACCAATTCACCACCAACAAAAGTATATAAGATAAATGGAATGGATTCATATAACTCATGTTTCTTTTTTCTAATAATCTTCCAATTAACTACAACATCTCTTGCTTTGCTTTCGAAAAAACTCTTACCACATACGTACTCAAGTACCAGTCCACCTTTATTGTCAAAGCTAAATCAGGCTGAAGGGATGGCTCAGTCAGTAGAACACTTGCCTTGCAAGTAAAAAGGACCTGAGTTGTATCTCCAGACACCACATAAAAATGTCAAGTATGGTGTCGCACACTTGTAATTCCTGGACTGGAAAGGCAGAGACACATGGATTCCTTGAGCTAGATTTCCAACCAGTATAGAATAAATTGATGAGTTTTAAGCCAATGACAGATACTATCTTTTAAAGTATGTAGTGTTCCTGAAGATGGCACCTGAAGTTTTCCTCTGGCCTCCATGGGCACACCACACTACACACACACACACACACACACACACACACACACACACACACACACACACACACACAATTTCTAAAGATATATACAACACAGTAGTGTGCGTGTGCTCCTTTGCAGGTATCTAGGTGGTAAACATAGAAACCATGGAAGGAGCAGAACTTTGAGAGGCAGCTAGCATGATATCATCTAGAAAATAGACTTTCCATTTAGGAAAACTCTTCTAGATACTGTCTCTTCAATTAAAAAATGACATAAATAAGTCATTAAATCTTCCCCCACCTCTTTTTTCTCATCTGTAAAATAGGCAAAGAATAACTATCAGTCATTTGGCAGCAGTGATTAAAGACATGCTAAGACTTTAGAAATATGATCAAGATGAAATAGATAATATTAGCATTATTGTTACATTCTTAATTAAATATTATTTTAAAGTAACAACAGAGGATATTATAACTCTTAAGCATAACACCTGTGAATCTTAGAGATAATATCAGAGAAGAAAACAATAAATGATTGGCATGAGGGAGGGGTGAGTGGGATGATACAAGGAGCAAACTTCTATGTAAGTTCAATATTTGCACATCTTGCCCCCCAAATTCTGGTGTTAAAGGGAATAGTCAAAGTATCCATGTGTTATTCCAGCAACATCCATCAGCTCAAGACCTGTAACTGCTAATACTACCTGGCTCTTTACCATAAATTTCACTGCTTCCTTTTAACTGTATTCTTTATTGGGGATGGGAACAGCTTTTTCCCCAAATAATATTCCCACAGCTCTCCATTCTGCTCTCATCATCATTATCCACAACTTTTATTCCCAGCCTAACTCTTGAATAGGAAATTATATAAGAGAATGAGAAATGACCAAAATGGTTTCCCTGGCCATGTCCCCCATAAGATATGGTAGAAAAGAAGAAAGGCTACTGGAAAATACAAAAGGTTGTACAGAGCTGAGCACATCAAATAAGTCAGAAGTATCTGCAAGATGTTGTGGCCTATTTGGAAACAAGAGCTTTATACTGTTATTGCTACTGGGATAAAGCCAGAAACCAGAGTTGTTTTGCAATAAATTTTTGCATGTAAAATTATATTTATATACCCAGAAGTAAAAACAAATACATTATAAGTGTAAAGACAAAAAAGCCTTGTAAATCCCTCCTTTTGTTGGTGACACTGTTTTTTGTTGTTGTTGTTCTGGGGTCTCCCAGAAAGTCCCTGGATGAAAATCTCCAAGTTAGCTTTAGCTATCATTCTGTTTTTCTGCCAAACTCCTTTCTTTAAATTTGGGATGGATTTGGATAATATCCTCCTGAACGAGGTATCACAAACTCAGAAAGAGAAGTAAGGGATGTACTCACTCATTAGTGGACTTAAAAAAAAAAAAAAAAAAGATGTCATTGTATACAAGAGCTCAAAGCTAGAAAGAACATAGCTAAATGACACAGTGCGTGACTTCTACTTTGATGGCTTGGGGCAGGAGTGTGGATGAGGAAGGTCTTGTTTTCTTTAAGGGTCTGGCCACAGGGAGTTTAATTATGCTCCAGTAAATAAATGAGCAGCATGAATGGGCTTTTATGTAAATGGGGAGATCATAAGAGTGGGTATGAAACTGAGAGGACTGATAACTGAGTTTGATGAGGTGCATGATGTAAAATCACCAAATAATAATTTTAAAAAATTGCATGCCTTGGAATAAACTTTTTGTTAGGTATATTTCCACCAAAACTGAAAATTTAGGAAGTTGTTTTATTCTTGAGTAGTTTTATTCTTTCCCCATTGCTTTCTTATTATCCCTGCTGAGAATTTTAGTGTTCTCTCTGTTAAAACTCAATCTGCTGCTTTAGAGGTTAATGATTAACTTTAATATGTCTGTGCCTTTAATTGTCATCGAGATTCTAAAATTAAATCAAATGTAATGGAAAAAATAGAATTTAGGACAACTGGGCTCTAATCCCAGTGCTACCAATAAACTGCCCAACCTTGAGAAAGCATTCAACTTCTCTGGAACTCCATCTATAAAACAAGAAGGTTGGAAGATATGGTCTTCTAGTATCTGTGGCTTTACAACTCTGGGCTCCTTGAAACAAGGAGCTCTCAAATTTTAAAGTTAACTGGTTGCTGGTAGTAATTTTCTTGTTACTTAATTTGGTGTTAATAGACAAGAACTCGGTACACTGTTTTCCTTTAACACACAACTGGCTTTTGAGAAAGTAACGGGAGAAGAAAAGGGATCCTTGTCTAACAGTGAGCAGTGAGGCTCTGAGAAGACAGAACATCAGAACGACGAGCAGATGAATGAACTTTCACTCCATCCACTTTCTTCTCCAGGGATGAAAGCTGCAGAAAGAAGGAAAAATAGCAATATGCTAAGTTTTGAAGTCCAGTCCTCCCTCTCCCCCAAAAAATCTACAGAACACATACCTGAGATTCAGGGAACATTGCAGAAGAGGAAGCAGAGCCAGAGGATTAGGGACTTTGCTGTGAGATTGTATGTCCTTGTAACATTAGAAGCTATAACCCATAAAGTCTCCACCACATGACTGCCCAAATGTAAGCTGAACAAGGGGGACACCAATAAACATGACCAACTGGATCAGGAAAAACCCACAAAGTTTCAACCCTACAAAGAGTTACTGGCAACTGAGGAAGGCTGAGAGTGAAAAGAAGTGATCCTTCCCAGGGAAGAGAACACCAACTGGTTGATCAGGGCCAAATGGCCAGTCGTAGAAATATACATTCAAGTGGCTCAATAAAAATCAATGGGCTATATATAGAAAGATGAATGTATATAAAATGCATATATTCCTGCAACACAAATGATGAAAAAAAGAGGTCATGAATTTTAAGAAGAAAAGGGAGGGCATGTAGAAAAGTTTGAAGAGACAAAAGAGAAGGGAATAATGTTATAATTAAAATACAGTCTGAATTGAGCCCCCCTCACTCTGAACATTTCATCTACTTCCCCTTCCCACAGTGATCTATGCATTCCTTTTGGGTTCCATCTTGTTAGCTAGCTTCTTTGGAGCTGTAGGTTCTTGTCTCGTTATCCTTTGCTTTGCATCCAGTATTCACTTATGAGTTAGTACATACCATTCTTATCTTTCCAAGTCTGAGTTACCTCACTCAAGATGATATTTTCTAGTTCCATCCATTTGCCTACAAATTTCATGATGTCATTGTTTTTTACTACTGACACTCCATTGTGTATATGTGACACATTTCTGTATCCATTCTTCAGTTGAGGAGCACCTAGGTTGTTTCCAGGTTCTGGTTATTATGAATAATGCTGCTATGAACATGGCTGAGCAAGTGTCCTTGGTTATGATTGAGCATCTTTTGGGTATATGCCCAAGAGTGGTGTCACTGGGTCTTCAGGAAGATTTATTCCCAATTTTCTGAGATGTCGACATACTGATTTCCAAAGTGGCCATACAAGTTTGCACCCCCACCAACAGTGGAGGAGTATGTTCCTTGCTCTATATCCTCTCCAAAGGAAGCTGTTATCAGTGTTTTTGATCTTAGCCATCCTGACAGGTCTAAGATGGTGTCTCATCAAGCTGGGGGAGGAATTAAGTGAGAGAGCAATGAAGAAATAAGTTGATAGAGGAAGACATTATGGGGTTAGGAAGAAACTTGGTGCTAGGGAAATTCCCAGAAATCCAGAAGGATGACCCCAGCTTAGACTACTAGCAATAGTGGAGAAGGTGCCTGAGCTGGCCTACCTTGGTAATCAGATTGAGGAATACCCTAACAGTTATCATAAAGCCTTCATCCAGTAATTGATGGAAGCAAATGCAGAGATCCACAGGCAAGCACTGGGTGGAGCTCCAGGAGTCCAGTCAAAGAGAGAGAAGAGGAATTATAGGAGCCAGTGGGGTCAAGATTATGATGGGAAAATCTACAGAGACAACTGAACCAAGCTGGTGGGAGCTCACAAGCTTTAGACTGACAGCTGTGGAGCCTGCATGGGACCAGACTAGGCCCTCTGCATAAGGGAAACAGTTGTGTAGCTTGGTCTCTTTGAGAGGCCCCTGGAAGTGGAATCAGGATTTATCCCTGGTGCATGAGCTGGCTTTTTGTAGCCCATTACTTACTTTGCTCAGCCTTGACATAGTGGGGAGGGGCTTGGTTCTGCCTCAACTGAATGTACCACACTTTGTTGACTCCTCATGGGAGGCCTAACCTTTTTGGAGGGGATGGGGGCATAGATCAGAAGGGGAGTAGTGGGAGGAGGGATGAGAGAAGGAACTAGGTTGGTATGTAAAATGAATTAAAAATTTTCTTCAGTAAAAAAATACAAGGAGGATTCCAAGATGGAAGCTTTGAACCCAAGCTGATTCTTCCTCCTCCAAGTCAGAAACCAGAGTGAGACCTTGAAAGATGGAGAAAAGAACTCCAGGAGAAAATTAATTCCCTTAGAAAGCAAAGTTACCTCATTATAAGTGCTCTGGCTGCATTGTGACATTTTTAAGGTAGGCTTCACAGGAGACTAACAGCAAAGGGAGGGATGGCTGCAGGTCCCAGCTGCTCACCTGAGCACTCTTTTTAAGGCTGCTGCCAAAATGGAGTTCAGTCCCTTACTGACTTCTGGCTGGAGCAAGAACCACAAAACAGCATTTCATTCACCTTCTCACATTCAAGGAAAGATCATGTCTTCCCTTTCTTCTACAGAGCTGAAATGGAAGCATAATGTTCCATTTTATGTCCATTCAAAAGGATGATGAAATTCAGATTGTCCAGCACTACAGAGGCCAACAGATTGACAAAATGCTCCAGGTGGACAAGAAAAAAATATGTCATCTACACTAGAGTACAGAGAGAAAAAAGATAATGATGCAATTGGCCATATGGGCATCCACCCCAGCAAGGTAGATATCACCAGGCTAAAGCTGACAAAGAAAAAAAAGAAAAGGAATCTTGAAACAGAAAACTCAGTCTTAGACTTGGAGACAGACAAATATAGGAAGAAATGATTGAAAAATGCAGGAATTGAGGAATCCCATGCACATCTTTTTTTTTATTAAAGACTGCTTAAGTAAAAATAAAAATGAAAAATTAATCTAAAAAATACAATATAAAAATAAAAATCCCTCAGCAAAAAATTTAAAAGAGAAAAAAAGGAATATGGAAATAATAATGAAGCCACCCCAAGCTCAGTCACACAGGGAGACCCTTTAATGTGATGGTCATCAATCACTGCCATGCATTCTCGTAATTTCTTCGACCTCATCTTGCCTTCCTTTAAAAATAACATAAAGAATCCATAAAGTTAATTGCTTTTCTAGTCCTAATACTGTCATGGATTTTTGTTTGTTTGTTTGTTATGGTTGGTAGACAAATATTTAAAAATATATTCGACAATGAGAATATAAAAATCCAAAGAGAATATCCACAGCTTTAAACTGGCTATTCAAACTGTATAGAAGTCCATTGAGATGTATAGAATTTGTGTATGGTTATTTCAGGTATCTGATATTTATTTTGTTTTTAAATTTTCACATATAATAAATTTTATTTTAAAATTGAAAAAAAAATATCTCATGGTGTAGCAAAAAAAAAAAAAAATACTGGCCCTTCAGTAAAGGTTCTTTGATGAAAGGAGAAAAAAAAATTAAAAACTGGAAAGCAAATAAAATTTATGTTTGAGGAAAAGAAATGGTCAGGATGGGAGATTTATTTAAAATTGACTGTGGCTGCTGCACTTGTTAAAGACCAACAAACAGATTGCAAACCTTCAGATCTAAGAGGGAAGCACCCTGGGCTTGAAAGGCAGCTGCAGGCTGAAGAAAAGTTGAATGTGCTTGGGGTTGTTGCTTTTATGAGTGTTTTTGAGTTTCCCTAATGGAGTCTATTTTTAAAATGTAGGAAACAGGCACTGAACTTTCTGGTTCAGCAGTTGACAGCCTTTGGCAATAGAAACCTCTCTTCCTTTGGTAGCCAGATTTCTTTATGGAGGCAGAGCTGATGTTAAAGGTCGGGTGTGGCCTCATCTAGGGGCTTTAGCAGCTGTGATGCTCTGAAAGTCAATCAGATGTGGTTTCTCTTCTATAAAATAAGATAAGGCTCAAGAATAGAGCTTGGTTGCCTATAAGAAGGGTCCACATGAATAATTCTACTCAAGGCGCATGTGTAAATGCAGAGTTAGGTAATTACCCTTAAGAGGGGATAGGACTGGCTTTAGTGTTCTGGGCATGAATTTCAAATAGCTAATTCTTCCAGTTCCTCTTTGCCTTTCCCAGAGTTGAGGGAGGAGGATGAATTATTTTACAAATTACAGTTATGTGGGAAAGTTCCATTTTAACTGTTATGTGACTTTGGAGCCCTGTGCTTATATAATGAGCTGACTTCATGAACCAGCTCTCTCAGGTGTATTGCCCTAATTCACATGGTGGTAACTGATTTTTATATAGCTCATGTTTTTCCTTATTAATAAATCAACAAACTAAAATTCTTAAACTAAGATGGCATGTGTATATATATGCCAATGAATACATTCATCCTCTTGCAGATTAGAGAAGATTGATTGCATTAGAGTTGAGCAAATGCCTCAATGTTCAGGTTTTGCTCCCAAAAACCTAGAAAAGGAGTAAACTTCTACCTGAACACAAAGCTTGGCCATGTGGCTCGGTTTGCTACTGAGAATGTCAGAAGACACCACCTAACATACATTTAAGGCCAGTCTCTAAATGTGCTTGCCTAGTTTTTGGTGGCTGCTTATGTTCCTGACCTGCTTCTTAAGAAATCCTGACCTGAGGCAGCCACTGCTCCTTTGTCCAAGCTACAGAATGAAAATTACCAGAACAAACTTGAACATCTACAGCCTGGAGCACAGCAACTATAACCATCTGCACCGACCTGTGAAGTAGAGAGCAAATATTTGTTGTTGTAAGTCACAGCAACTTGGTGGGGAAAGGATGACCATTGTGAAAATTCCTTCAGCAAAACTTGACATGCACAAAGAATTCTTCTATAAAAATATGTACAGAAACAACATAAATACCCTCAAATTGACATCCATGTGCTTAGACTTCTTTTTAAATGTTTTATTCCACATATATACTATACCTGATAATACATTTCATTGTGATGGCTTTCATGAACATATACATTTCAATCTTATTTATGTCTCCTGTTTCTTCCTCCTGTCACCCACTCTCACCCACCGGCTTTACCCAACCACTAAGGCTTTGTCACTCATTAGTCATTTTAACCCTCACAATTAGCCTAGACCTTCCAAAGGAATTTCACTGATCTCTTTTGCCTCCTCTCCAGCATTGCTCCTCAATCCTCCCAACTCAACAATCTCCATGTAGAACAGAGAATTGGTCAGTTTTCTAGGCCATGGAAAAAGCACATAAAAAAAAAATCATTCTTAGAGATCGGTCCTCTATCGCTTGTAGAGTTGGTGAAAATCTTTTCCCATTTTGTAGGCTGCCATTTTGTCCTATTGACAGTGTCCTTGGCTTTGCAGAAGCTTCCTAGCTTCAGGAGATCCCACTTATTGATTGTTGGTCTTAGTGTCTGTGCCACTGGTGTTATATTTAGGAAGTGGTTGCCTGTGCCAATTTGTAGAAGTGTATTTCCCACTTTCTTTTCTATCAAGTTCAAAGTGGCTTGGTTTTTGTTTAGGTCTTTGATCCACTTGGATTTGAGTTTTGTGCAGGGTGACAGGCTCAGATCTATTTGCATTTTTCTACACACTTCCATCCAGCTATGCCAACACCATTTAGAATCTAGAACCCAAAACCTTGAATAACCCAATCAAAAAATAGGGTACAGATCTAAAAAGGAAATTCTCAGCAGAGAAACTACGAATGGCTAAAAGGCACCTGAAAAAGTTCTCTTCATCTTTAGCCATCAGAGAAATGCAAATCAAAACAACTTTGAGATACCACCTAACACCTGTTAGATTGGCTAAGATAAAAGGCACAGATGACAGCCTATGTTGGAGAGGATGCAAAGCAAGGGGAACACTCCTCCATTGTTGGTGGGAGTGTAAGCTTGTTCAGCCACTTTGGAATGCAATATGGTGGTTTCTCAGAAAATTGAGAATCAATCTCCCCAAGGACCCAGCAATACCACTTTTGGGTATATACCCTAAAGAGGCACATTCACACTCCAAAGGTATTAGCTCAACTATGTTCATAGCAGCATTATTTGTAATAGCAAGAACCTGGAAACAACCTAGATGTTCCTCAACTGAAGAATGGATTAACAAACTGTGGTACATCTACATAATGGAATACTACTCAGCAGTAAGAAAAAATGATATCCTAAAATTCGCAGGCAAATGGATGGATTTGGAGAATATCCTCCTGAGCGAGGTATCACAATCTCAGAAAGATAAGCAGAGGATGTACTCACTCATTAGTGGTCTCTAAACAAACAAACAAGAAAAAAAGCCAAGCATGCCCAAGTGGCAAACCACAACCACTGAACAGCTTGGGATCAGAGACACCCTGGACTGACCCTTCGGATCCCACTCCAACTATAGGAACATCTGACTCACTCTTGAGGGAGGTTGGACAAAACTGGATGTGGCCAGGAGTGGAGACTGATCCAAGCATTATTGGGTCAGTGGGACCATAGGACTGTCTGCTCCCTGCCCAGGGAGGGGATGGGGAGTTGCAGAGAAGAAAAAATGACCTGATGTGGTGGGAGGGGGAAGGGACCTTGAATCAGGATATACAGGGATGGAAAAAAAAATTCAGAGGGAAAGCTGAGCACAAAGTAAATATATGTGTAGCAATCTTATTTGCATTATCACCCTTGATAAGTCATTCTTATGATTTTTATCTTCTTTATAGTTATTGTTAACTTCTCAGCATTTTAAATTCATTTTACTATTTTTCTTGATAAATACAAAATAAATAAAGAAAAAAAAGAAAAAAAATCGTTCTCTCCTATGATAGAAGCATCTTTGCAGAAGGGAATTGTGATGTCTGTCTCACAGTACTGTTCCAGCCACATATTCACATGTGGAAGAGTCAAGTAACATGATATTCTATTGGAAGTCAGAAATGTTTTATGCAATTCCTGACATTATGTCAATTTATAATCTCCTTTCTACTCCAAGGCATGCATATTCTTTCTCTCTCTGTTCTTCTGTGTCTCTCTCTGTCTCTGTGTCTCTCTGTTTCTCTCCCTTTCCCCTCCCTCTCTCTCTCTCCTAAAAAGCTAGTATCTTCCTATAGCTATGAGGAAAACGGTACAATGTGTTACCAATTAACAAGAAAAGCTCTCTCTTGTCTCCTCTTAAAGTTCAAATTCCATTAAGCGATGAGTACTTGGCCATCAATAATTAAGACCTGTCCCTGGGAAACATTCCCACCAAAGAAGCTAACAGTGCTGCTTTCTGAATAATAAAGCAGGAAAAGATTTTTCCAAACCACAAAGATTTTCTTATTATATTTTTTGCAATCCTCCAAAGAAGAGCAAGTAGCCATTTTATCAAGACCCCACAGCGATTCTGTCTCCCTAGGTAGCAAGATTACCACAAAATACTCTGAAGCTTTGCCCAGTGTCAACCAAGTACAAATAATATATCATTTTTAAATATGTGGCATAATAGCCTTTTGGAATTAAAAGCCACTTGAATTTTATTCTAAGCAAGAAAAAATATGTGTCCTTAACTTCCTTTTCAGAGGGTGCATCTCTGATTGAACCACATCGCCACTACCCACTGTGCTCCACAAACACAGAAGATGGTAACAGGAAGAAGAAGAACCTTGTTGATGTCTGTTATGTCTCAAGAATCCCAGAATCATAGATGGTGGAAGCCTCTTCTGCCTTAATCTATTGACTTCTTAATTTACCTTAATCATAAAAGGAAAGAGTTTTGCAAATTGAGATCTAGAGAGATGGCTCAATGGTTAAGAGCACTGGCTGCTCTTCCAGGGGACCTGAGTTCAATTTCTAGCATCCATATGATAGCTAACAGCCATCTGTAACTCTAGTCCCCAGAGAATCTAATATGCTTTTCTGGTTTCCACAGGCACCAGGCACTCATATAGTGCATAGGTATACATACAAGCAAAACACACTACATACAAAATAATTACCAAAAAATGCGCATTTTAAAACCATAGTGTAGCCTACCATCTCAAGCATCAAAATCATATACAATGAGGAGTGCCTGGATTATGATGAGAAGCAATGCAATGAGGATGTTCATCTAATTCAGAGTCGTTAAGCCAACCAACATACAAAGGGCAGTTAACTATGGATGCAGTTAAGGAAAAGAGGCAAATAGAAGAGAAAGCAAGCTTGGGTTCAGGAACATGAGAGATTTTTATCTTAAGATATAGTGAAAAATGACTATGAACCTACAAAATCCAGAGTGAATGTGAATGAACTGGACATACCACCTTAACCATAATCTATGGATTTCAATTACCAGACATTTGGTCCTATAGCTGTTAATTTGTTTGTTTGATTGATTGATTGATTTTTGAAAAACAAATTTTATTTATGCAATATATTCTGGTGACAGTTCCCCTCCCCAACACCTCCCAGATGGTCCCCACCTCTTCTTCCACCCCACTTCACACTTTTTCATCCTCTGTCTACATCACAGACAAAAGAGAGAGAGAGAAAACCACAAGAAACCCACATACACAAACAAATCTATAAAAAAAAAAAAAAACAAAATTGGAAGCCATAACACACAAACAAAAAAATCAGTAAGAGGAACAAAAGGTCCAAATAAAGCAATAAGAGACTAAAAAAAAAGTTACTTATGGCCATATCACCCTGAACATGCCCAATCTTGTCTAATCTTGGAAGCTAACCCAGGGTCGGGCCTGGTTAGTACTTAGATAGGAGACAAATAACTACAAAAATATCATTGAGTTTGTTCTGTGTTAGCCATCTGCTGCTGGACAAGGAGCCTGCCTTTAAGTGTAGTTAAGAGGACCAGTGAGACTCCATTGGAGAAAACCATTGTTTTTCTTTGCAAGTAGATGCCAGTTGGAAACAGCTTAGGGAGATTTATATTTTTTAAGTGTGGGGGTATTATATTAGTTACTTTTGTGTCAGTGTGACCACAATACTTGACAGGAATAAGATAAGTGAAGGAAAGACACTACCTTGTGATTTCAGGGAGTCTCAGTTCATAGTGGCAGTAATCTACATTCTTATTAGGACCCATATTTTGGACTGCCACATGGGGTTCTTGCTGGAATGTGAAGACTAACTCTGCTGATTTAAGCAGTCTCTATAACTTAGGGGAGGAAATATTATTCAATGTCTTAAAGAATAAACAAAAGCTCACTGAAAACAGATGGTCAGTACACAATGAAGAATATCTGGTAGTGTGAGGATGCTAATATTGCCAGATGACCCTGAGAAAGGATGTCCTTACTGTCACTTTTCAATGTTTTATTCCAAAGAAAAAGTAGTAAAAATAAAAGCAATAACAAGGAATTGTACTTTTATGAACCTATACTGCAGTTGATTTACTAAATCACCATGTAACCAACTTCACTTAGTGCCGTAACAACTAGTTAATTCTCCCACTAGGAAGCCAGACCTGCACACAGACACATTCTTAATGCAATTGTGATGATGGCGGCCATTCAGGATAGCCTCTAAATGTCAGAGAAAAAAACATAAGCAAAGGGAATAAGGAATTAAAGCAGAAAAAGTTAAGATTTCCAAGTTCAAAAAGTACCATTGCCACACATTTAACTAATTAGATGTTCAGTTGCATCAATGCCCTTCACTTTTTTTTTGGGTCAGATAATTCAAGCAGATTTTGAATTCCCTATGTAACTGAGGATGGTCTTTACCTCCTGAGCCTTCTGCTTCAGCCTCCATAATGTGTATACCACTGGCTTAGTTTTAATCCTTTTAAAACTAGACCATGACTAAAGATAAGTTGGGAAGAAAATGATTTGCTTCAGCTTATAGTTGTAGCCCACTGTGAAGAGAAGCCAAGACAGGAATTCAAAGCAATAACCTGAAGACAGGAACCAAAGCAGAAACTATGAAGGAATTCTCTGATTGGTTTGTTCCTCATGGCTTACTCAGCTGACTTCCTTATACCCTGGCCTACCAACCCAGGGATGGCACCACTGGACCCTCCCATAGCAATGTTTAAACAAGAAAAATGCCCCAGAGGCTTACACACAGGCTAGTCAATTGAGACTTCCTCCTCACAAGTAAAACTAACTTGTCAAACTGACAAAAAGTGGATAAGCACAACCAGCATGCCCTGCCCTTCTCGTGTGATAGCAGAAAATGGGATAAGTAAAATAATACTCATCATTTACCCTTTACGTTCTCTTCATTTTAATTAGCAGGGCATCACTTTCCAATTCTAAATTTTAAGACTTCTTGTCAATCCCTACCTCCTTCATACCTGAACTTACTGGTGTTGTCTTGGTTTCTTTCCTATTTCTGTAATAAAACATGATGACAAAAGCAATGTAATGGAGAAAAGGTTTGTTTTAGTTCTAATTTATGGTATAGTCCATTACGGTGGAGAACTCACAGTAGCAGAAGCTTGATGCCATCCTATATCCGTAATTGAGAAAAAGAGAGGGTTGAACGTAAGATTGCTTATGCTCATTTCTTCTCTGTTTTATATAGTCCAGGATCCCTTGCTCAAAGAATAATTCCCAGCACAGCAACAATGTTTTTTCTACATCAAATGACATAAGAAAGATAATTTCTTACATATATGTCCAGAAGCCCATCTCTCAGGTGATTCTAAATTCTTCCAGGTTAGCAGCTAACTTTAACCATCACAAATGCTAAGCCTTGGATCATACAGAATTGATTATAGAAAGCATCAGAGATCGATGTAGCTGGCTGAAGCAGTACTCACAGTTCTCTAGACTGGCTGTTTCTTTCTTAACTTCTTCACCACCCCACTCATATGGTAGAAAATGAGCACTCCAAACACTCATCAATTAAAGTACTCAATCTCCACACTTTTATTCAATTAGTTGACCATAATACTCATTTCTAGCTAATAGGATTTAAACCTAAGTCAGCCGGGTCTTCTAGAAAATCTCCGGCTAAAAGAAAGAAACAAATGGTACCAAACTTTGCTCCTTCACTGTGCCTTGACAAGAGACCACAACCTAATAAAATATCAAGAGACTGACAATCAGCCTTGGCACTGTCAACTACAGAACAAACGTCAATGGCTGGTTATCTTCAGATTTCTCTTCTTATTGAAGGGAGCAGGGAAAAAAAAAAAACGCTTACAGCACTATTGGTTCTAGTTTCTGTTATTATGAATGAGTCCTTAATGACTCATTGGGAGAGCTCAAGTCTAAGAGACCAGCACTAACGCCTGAAAGCACACTATGGAACTAGTCAAGTAAGAGCCATCAATCTGATACTAGCCATCAATCTAGATACTACTGCCATTTCTGTGCCAGAAACAAAACCTTATCACATCTCACTCTGCATTATTAGCCCTGACACTTCTTGGTCAGATTCCTAACCTTGTAGCACGATATACAACTACTGTAACTAGACTCAGCCTCTTCAGCAGTTACAAGTAGTTGATGGAATATGGATCTCATACATATCTACCTACAAATGATACTTAAATTATTTGGCATGGTCATCTCCTATGTATTTACAAGTTAAGATTCACCTATGCATAGAAAAGGGGCTGCTGTATCATCTAAAAGGACTGTACCTCATCTTATCAGTCTGTGACCTCTCTAGACTGTTCCTTATTCACTAATCTGCAGCCAATGAATTTGACATGATCACTGGGAATGGTTCTGAAATCTTAAATTCTACTCCAGATTCCTATTCTGGCAGTTCCTTCCATACATGACTTCTCCTTTGTTGTTCTTGTAAATGTGCTTCAAAAACAATGGATAGTCTGTAAGATGTTAAATGTGTAAAATTGACAGAATTTAATAATTAGGATGGAGAACGCAAGAATATGAACCAAGAATGGTATACTCACATTGTGACTATGGATAGCAGTAGATATAATTATGCAGATGGATGATTAAATATGAGGCAAAGATTAATAAAGCATCATTCTGCCAGTTTACAAATACGCTGGATTTTAGTAGCACGTGGATCATATGAACTTATTCTCTAGAGAACTGAAACTATGGCTGTAGAAGGCAGAAAGACAGACTGGTACAATAGATTTGGAAGTCATCATCTTACAGGTGATCAAAAATCATGACTCTTTCTCATCACCCGCATCTCCTACCTCAATGAAGGGCACACCAGAAGCTCAGCATTCTACCCTCAGGCTGAACTTCCTTCTAAGTAAAAGTATACCCACCTACCAGAAACCAATCACAACAATCACAAAGAGCTGCCTCCTAATTTACATCCAGCTCTGCTGCAGCCGCCTTCCTTCAGCTCTCCCCATCTTTCACCTGAAAGACCCAGTCTGTCTTTCATCACACACTTGCTGTGAGAGAAAGAGACACACAGAGAGACAGAGACATGAAGAGAAATACACAGCAACAGATACAAAAAGAAATCATGCTAATCCTTGGAGTAAAAATTGTCCACAACTCCACATTACAAGAAAGATAAGGTCTCATTCTCAAATTATTTGCATAAGAGCTGATCTCTCTGTGAGTCTCCAGCTATGTCTCACAATTTGGTTCAGCTTAATGGAAACTATTCCAGTCTTTATTTTGCCTTGCATAGATTTTCTTGAAAAGTATGTTGAGCTTCAGTCTACATACAACATACTGTATATCAGAAAGGAGAGATTCCTTTCTCAAACCTACACTAGGAATATATGTAAAGGGTTACCCCTTTACAAAAAGTGCTGGAGTAATATGTATCTGGTCCAGCCTTTCTGGCCTAGCCCAGAGGGTTGGACCTGCTCTCAGCCCCACTGCCACTTAGGCCCAAATAATCATACCGATGCTTGTATTAATTACACTCTGCTTGCTGATTGACCTGGAGCCCAGGCATATAACTTGCTAACTTTTAATTCTTGAAGTAACCCATGATTCTTATGTAGTTCAGCCATGACACTCGGTGCCTTTTCTCAAAGCAGGATAGTTGTCCCATGCATCTGCTGGCTTCTCCAGTGTCTCTTTGGCATCTCTGCTCTGTTCTTCCTGTTCCCAGAGTTTCCTTAGTCAAGTAGTCCTACCCACAGTTCCTGTCTGCCTTTGGCCAATTAGCATTTATATTAAACCAGTAGTCGAGACAATTTACGATGTAACAACATAATCCCACTACAAAGTGCCCTTTGGATTCATAGACAAAGCAATTTTAAACGTAGTAGTGTGTTTCTTTTAAAAGAATAAATGTACTTTTTCAAAACCACTCAGTAAAAGCATAGTGGACCTCACAATGAGTTTCTACATAGATATCCTTGAGACCCTCTTGCTTATTATTCATCTGTTTCATTTTCTTCCCATCTGTGCAGGTCTTCCTCAGCTCAGCAAGTATTCTACAGTGTTTGTATATAAATGCAGAGATCTTTGAGAAACCTTTCTCCAAAGATCAGGAGCCAGCAACCAACTTCAACCAATCCATCCTCAGGGAGACAGTGGGAAGTAGAAGGCTAAGCACTTGAACTAGTAGCTATAAGGAAATAATGAAAAGGTTAAGCCTGTTTAATCAAAGACTTTGGTCTCCTATCAGCTGAGACAGCTTGCTTTGATGATACTACACACAGAAACATCAACCCCAGAGTTATTTTTTGCATTCTGTTGAAACTTCTCACTTCCTTGCAAGATAAAACTAATGCATTGACTAATGATTGAACTTGGTGTCTGCATGAGACTGTATTTATCTTTAAGAATCTGATTCATAATAGTTATAATTTAATGGCTAAAATGCTCTAAGGATTTGCAATTGAGCAAGTTGAAGGGCTGAATACTTACAATTGCATTTGTATGTATTCTAAATTCTAGAATTTAGAATGTATTTGTATGTATTTAGAATACATACAAATAGAAATAGATTTAATAATAAATAGAATAAACTGCATTCTATTGTTACCTTCATTTTTACATAGGGAAACTGAGGCTAGATTTAATAACTTCACCAAGACTCAGGTATGCAAGTAATAGCACTTACAAGCTATTATTTCAAGAGACAAATAAGAAATTTAAGGAAATTAAAACATGCTCAGTTAGTAGCAAGTATCTTCAAATACATAAAAAAAAAAAAAACCTGAGAGAAATGCCTGAAGAATAAAAACCACTAAGGTGAGAGACCAAAGATAATACTGTAGTCTTGGATAATGAGGATACTGCTGGAGGTAATAGGAACTTCTGTGAATATAAAGACAGACAACTTTCATAATATTATACTGGTCATGGCACATTGCATGCCACATCTAAGGTAAAAAAATCTAAATGGAACTTTTTCTTTCCAAGTTACAAAAACAAAACAAAACACTTTAATCTCTGAGCACCACTTGGCCTGTAGCTGTGAGGATGAGAAACTAGAATGCAAAATCTCAGATGACTTGCTTTAAACTGGTTGCAGTAATAACAAACTATGTTAAGGCAAATTGAGAGATTCACTCATTTATCAACTAGATGTTCACTTTCTACTACATACCATGGCCTGTGCTAGACATAAAGCATGCATGTGGGGGTGGGAAAAAGTACAAATTGCTTTCAAAGAACTAACATGAGTTTAAATGACGTTGAGGAGATGGCTCAGTGGATAATATGCTGGTTGTGCAAGTAACAGAACCTGGATTGGGATTCACAGGATCCATGTAAAATCTGAATCTATAATCCAAGTGCTGGACGTGAGGGCTAGGGACTGGCTGAGCTGCCAACTTGGCCACATTAGTGAGTTTCAGGTTCAGTGAGACATTCTGTTTCAAAGAGTTCAAGTGAGTCAGACTAGAGAGATGAAAGTTAAAAGTACTTGCTGCTCTCATAGTAGACCAGAGTTTGGTTCCTATCACACACAACCAGTTCACAACCACCTATAAAACCCTAGCTCCAGTTGATCCAACACCCTCTTCTGATCTCTACATGTGCCTTCACATACAACACACAACTGCACATATGCGCATGTGCATATGCCACACATACAAATTAAAAATTAGAAAAATCTATAGCTGTATGTATTTCACTGTATGTTTAACAACGCAGTTTTATTTAGTTTCACTTACATTTGTGAGTGATTATGAAACTTAATCAGACTTTTAATTCAAAAACAAGTAGAGAAAACAATAGAGAGAAAGAAGAGAGAGATCAAGGACAAATGCCTGGCAGGCTCTTTGAAAGAAATATTCTATCCCTCTGAGAAACAGCTTGAGAAATATCACCAGCAGCAGAAAAACAAGAGAATAATTCATCTAGATAAAGCCACGGGGCAACTGCAACTCAGATGTAACAAACAGGTTGCTTCCATCGCTGTTCTTTTCTTCCTCAAACTAGAAAGCTTCTGGGATCAGAGAAAGCATGATGAGTCCCCATGAATGATTTCCAGAAAACTTAGTTGTTCTCAGCACATCTGTAAAAGTAGTTTCTTCATTTCTAATTATCATCTCTGAACTTTCCAGAAGAAATTCCAAAGCCTACCAAGTCTTAAAATACCTAAAACAACTTTTACGATGTCCCTGGCTAGGTCTCCAACCAATACCAAAGGTGTTGCTTAAACAGGACTTACTCTGTAATCAAATGAATAGATACCCCAAGTGCCATCACAGAACCTACATCCAACAATGAATAGAGGTAGAGGCAGGGATACATGGCAGAACACTGGGCTGAGCTCCTGGTCCAGCTGAGAGCAGGGGAGGAGAGTCTATATGAGCAAGGGGATAGGGACTATGAGAAAAATTCTCGGAGTGATGGCCAGCTGGAGCTCTGGGGAGCTCACAGAATTAAGAACAGCCACTGAGGAACCTTCAAGAAAAGTAACTAGGCCCTCCAAGGATAGGCTACTATCCACTGACATGGGCAGTATGTGGAGCCTTGACGGGAGGGATCAGACTGTGTTTCTATGAGTGGACTGTCACTTCAGAGTCAATTCCCTCTGGAGAAACTACTAACCCAGTCTTGACATTAAAATGAGGAAATCAGACCTGCCTGGAGTGGATGCTGAGCTGATCCACCTTGGGACTTCTTGCCCTTTTGTGGGAAGGGGGTGGGGAGGTGGGGAGGAGGGAGGCTGAAGGCAGACAGGGAGGGGTTGGGAGGGAGAACAAGGAGAATACATGGGGGGAAGACTTTATCTTACAAATTATTAAGTTAAAAAATAGAAAAATATACAAGAACTCTGTGAACCATGCATAGGACTGTCTTTCATATTTATATTACAATTATATTTCTAATACTTGCTACTTACATCTGGGTTCAGCTGCCAGCACCTACGTGGCTGGTCACAACAGTCTACAATTCTAATTTCAGGCTTCTACAGGCACTTCAGATTGTGGTACAAATACAAGCAAAACACTCATGCCCATGAAGATTAAGGATTTTATTTCTTCATAAGGCATTATATTTGGATCTAATAATGAGGAAAGAATAAAGGAAAATTTAGTGTATACAATTAAAATCTGCTTGATTTTAAAAGGCTTTGTTTTTCTTTCACTGTGGGTTTGATGTCGGTGGTGGTGGTGGTGCTGTGTGTGTGTGTGTGTGTGTGTATAAACTTTCTTTACTTCCTACAGTTTTTGTGTAAGGCATTGCTGCCAGATAATGACTGGTTAAGCTGTTATGCACTTACCAGAAGTGATTTTTGTGTACATGGAATAGTTCTTGGAATTATTGCTTATTGTTTAAAGATTTCTTCTTTGGGGGAAAGAAGTATCTCTCTCACCTCAGGAAAAGTGGAGCTTATTAGAAACAAAGTGGAGCCTTCCTTCCTTGAGAAGTCAGGATGGCCTGAAGAAGTCAACTTACTACAAAGTAAATATGGATTATTTTTTATACACAGATATTGGCAAGTTTAGCAGCTTATAAGAGACCATTTAATAGCATTCAGTCCTGGGGTACTTTCCCAGTCACATTCTCATACATTCTAACAGTGCAAGGCTGGACTACTAACCATTGCAGAGGCAAAGTCTCCACTCCTTCCCTGGAAAATACTTCATTCATGTCCACTTTAGAGAAGACTGTGATGCATGATTATATCCTTAGATGCTGAAAAAGCCTTTGACAAAATCCAACACTCCTTTATGATAAAAGTCCTGGAGAGATCAGGAATATAGGGAAAATATATAAATATAATGAAGGTGATTTACAAGAAGCTGACAGCCAACATCAATATTAATGGAGAAAACTCAAAGCAATCCAACTAAAGTCAGGAACTAGACAAGGATGTCCTCTCTCCCCTTATCTATTTAATATAGTTCTCAAAGTTTTAACTAAAGCAATAAGAGAAGACAAGGAGATTGAGGATTAAGATTAAGACAAATTGGAAAAGTGAAACTATTTTTACAGATGATATGATTGTATACATAAGTGACCCACAAAATTCTACCAAGGAACTTCTACAGCTGATAAACACCTTCAGCAATGTAGCAGCATACAAGATTAACTCAAAAAAATCAGTAGCCCTCCTATACACTGAAGATAAAAATGCTGAAAAAGAAATGAGAAACATCACCCTTTATAATAGCTGCAAATAGCATTAAATACCTTGGAGTAACTATAACCATAGAAGTAACAGATCAATCTGACAAAAATTTTAAAACACTGAACAAAGAAATTGAAGAGGATATCAGAAAATGGAAAGCTCTCCCATGTTCCTGGATAGGTAGGATCAACATAGTAAAAATGGAAATTCTACCAAAAGCAATCTACAGATTCAATGCACTGCCCATCAAAATCCCAACACAGTTTTTTTACAGACTTTGAAAGAACAATACTCAATTTCATTTGGAAAAACAGGAAAGTCAGGAATACCAAAACAATTTTGTTCAACAAAAGAACCTCAAGAGGAATCACCATCCCTGACTTCAAGTTGTACTATAGAGCTACAGTAATAAAAGCAGCCTGGTACTGGCATAAAAACAGACTTGTGGATCAGTGGAATCGAATTAAAGATCCCGACATTAACCCAAAAAAACCTATGAACACCTGATCTTTGACAAAGAGGCCCAAAATATTCAATGGACAAAAGATAGTATCAACAAATTGTGTTGGCATAGCTGGATAGTAGTATATAGAAAAGCACATATAGATCCAAGCCTATCACCCTGCACAAAACCCAAATCCAGATGGATCAAAGGCCTCAGCATAAACCCAGCCACACTGAACTTGATAGAAAAAAAAGTGGGAAATAACCTCTAATGAATTGATACAGGTGACCACTTCCTAAATATAATACCAGTAGCACAGACACTAAGAACAACAATCAATAAGTGGGACCTCCTGAAACTGAGAAGCTTCTGTAAAGCCAAGGACACTGTCAATAAGACAATATGACAGCCTACAAAATGGGAAAAGCTTTTCACCAACCCTACAAGTGATAGATGACTCATCTCTAAAATATATAGAGAACTCAAGAAACTAGAGCCCAAAGCCCTAAATAACCCAATTTGAAAATGAGGTGAAGAACTAAAAAGGGAATTCTCAGCAGAAGAATTACGAATGGCTAAAAGGCACTTGAAAAAGTGTTCAACATTTTTAACCATCAGAGAAAAGGAAATCAAAACAACTTTGAGGTACCACCTGACACCTGTCAGAATTGCTAAGATAAAAGACACATATGACAGCCTATGCTGGAGAGATTGTGGAGCAAAGGGAATATTCCTCCATTGTTGGTGGGAGTGTAAGCTTGTTCAGCCACTCTGAAATGCAGTATGATGGTTTCTCAGAAAACTGGGAATCAATCTCCCCAAGGTTCCAGCAATACCACTAGTGGGCATATACCCTAAAGAAGCCTGTGATGTCCTATTGACAGTGTCCTTGGCTTTGCAGAAGCTTCCCAGCTTCAGGAGATCCCACTTATTGATTGTTGGTCTTAGTGCCCGTGTCACTGGTGTTATATTTAGGAAGTGGTGGCCTGTGTCAATTTGTAGAAGTGTATTTGCCACTTTCTTTTCTATCAGGTTCAAAGTGGTTGGGGTTAAGTTGAGGTCTTTGATCCACTTGGATTTGAGTTTTGTGCAGGGTGACAGGCTCGGATCTATTTGCATTTTTCTACACACTTCCTTCCAGTTATGCCAACACCATTTGTTAAATATACTATCTTTTTTCCATTGGATGTTTTGGGCCTCTTTGTCAAAAATCAGGTGTTCATAGGTTTTTGGGTTAATGTCTGGATCCTCAATTCTATTCCATTGGTCCACAAGTCTGTTTTTATGCCAGTACCAGGCTGTTTTTATTACTGTAGCTCTATAGTATAGCTTGAAACGCCAGCCTACAGAATGGGAAAAGATTTTCATCAACCCTACAAGTGACAGAGGACTGATCTCTAAGGTATATAAAGAGCTCAAGAATTTAGATCCCAAAACCTTGAATAACCCTATCAAAAAATGGGGTTCAGATCTAAAAAGGGAATTCTCAGCAGAGGAACTACAAATGGCTGAAAGGCACCTGAAAAAGTGCTCTTCATCTTTAGCCATCAGAGAAATGCAAATCAAA
>PVIH01009207.1:0-84337 GCA_004025045.1 Sigmodon hispidus | reverse complement strand
GTACGGCTCTCCGTGGCCAAGGGGGGGGCGGGCAGCAGGAGGAGGCAAAGGGTGGCGGAGGAGGAGCCCCCCAGCAACGAGCGGTGAGCCACTGACCGCGGCCTTCTGACCAGGACCGGAGCAGGGCCCCAAGCCCCCGGGCCTGGCAGGGGGACGCGCTTCTTCCCACACCCTGTGCCTCTGCAGCTCCAGCGAGCGGACCCGACGGCTGAGAGGTAAGTGAACCCCACTTTCTGTCCCTTGGCTCGGGGTCCACTAGCCTCGATCCTACTGCAGTGTCCTTCGTGCGTCCTGAGACCCCTGTACACACACGGGCATGCAGACCAGATTTTAAGCAGTCGCATTCCCTGGAGCTTTCCTGGCTCTTTGGAATTGGTTTTAACTGAGAGGAAAGGTAGAAAACTACGGCCTCCCCCCAACTCTGGGCGGAGGGTCCCCAGAAACTTTCTGTGCACTTCTAATATCAGACTGTGAGCTATGGGATGGAGAGGGGGTGAGCTGCGCTCAACTTCCCCCCAGTCGCCTTCGTGACTTTAGACCACCAAATCCAACCGAATGGGGGAATGGAAACGCTGACGGACTCTAACTAGGACAGCGTGCCCCCCCGCTCCGCGCCCCCCTGGCACGGTGGGCTGGACCCAGGCCAGTGGCAGGGGGCTGGGGGCGGCGGGAGGATCGGAGGCTTGGAGGAAAGTTACCGGCTGGACTATTCGGTTTCTTGCGCTCTCGAGCGGCCGCGCGGCTCGGCCGGGCCCGGCAGAAGGACCCCTCTGCCCCTCCGCTCCGCAATCACATTCCCCTCTCTGCTGCAGCCCCACCGCCACCTTTCAAAGTCCGCTTTTGCTCGCTCAACTCCGGAGCGAGGGTGGCTGAGAGGAACTCTACCTCCCCCGGCTCCCGCCGCCGCCGCCGGCGCACCTGCCCTACCCAGCGCGGGGGTCGCCGTGTGATAGGAAGCCAGTGCGCGCCGCTGGCACAGGGTGGCCATTCAAAGGGGTGGGGGGCCCCGCTTTCCATCCCCAGCTCTCTCCCCTCCTCCCACCCCACCCAAGTAAGAGAGCGACGTGTCCTGGCCAGAGCGAGGGGGGGTGGGAGTGGGGGGGCAGCGTGGGCAGCGGGTTGTGCCCGGACACGTGCCTGCCCAGGCGCCCCGGCCCTGCTAGTGTTTGGAGAGAGGGCGGGTCCCCTGCCCCCCGCCCCGCACAACCCCCATGTATCAAAGGGCGGCTGAGACGTGGTGAGACCTCGGGGCGCCCTGGGGGGCGGGGGGTAAGGCGGGGAGCCTGGGTCCGGAGCAGGGGAGGGGCAGAGGCGCCGGTGCTAGCTGACCCACAGGAAACGAGCACTGCTGACCTAGTTTGGGACACCGGAAGTGGGTGCTGGGGAGAGGGGGAGACCGGCAAGCTGTCCTGGCTTCCGGGCCAGGTGGAGGGCGTTCTTGAATTGACCCCCGCCCGAATGCCCTGGAGACCCCTAGCCGCAGCTGAGAACGGGAATGAGTCAGCGCGCCTTTCTGCTTCCCCCAACTTATTCCTAGAGGAGGGGACCGTTTATCAAGGGCTGGGGGGAGGGCAGGTTGGGAATTGAGGAGTTAAACCAAGATAGGAACTCGCTGTCCCTCAAGGGAGTGTGTGTTTTGGGGGGGCGCTAAGGCCTGGAGGATTATGGGGTTGCGCTTTGCTACCCCGCACACACCAACTGGTTTGGTCACCCCTGTACCCTCCTGGCACTGTTTATGGAGCTGGCATGAAGTGGACATTAGATTGGGAGGAGATACTGGGCATAAGAAGTATTGTGCTGGGCTGGAGGAGGGCATATTTGTGCCTGGGTTTGGATGGTAGTTAGTGTTCCTCCTTAGTGGTAACTGGGGAGAAGGACAGGGGGCTCCCCCTGGAGCAGCTGATGTAACCAGGAGAAATCTCTGCCAGAGCCTCCTGTCCCCGGCCCCCGGGACCCCAGCTCCCCCAGCGTGCCTGTTACATGGTTGCTGTGGGCACGCTGCTGCCTGCTGACACCCCCAGACACTGTCCCCTCCCCTGGGTACCACCACCGCCAGCCTGGGGTCAGGAAGGGGTTAATAGCACCAGAAAGGGGCTCTGGGGAAGGGAGCCAGCAGTGCCCACTAGGCTCAGGTGTCAAGGAGCCGGGCCTGCTCTAATGGGGCCGTCTGAGCAGCACTCAGTCCAGGTGCTATGGACCCTGTGTCCGAGGACAGGTGCTGCCCTCTCCCCGGTCCTCCATGGTGCCCCCTGGCACCCACCGCCCCCAGCTCCTCCTTGGCCTAGTGCCTGCCCCAGGAGGGCGAGGCGGGCAGCGGGGGCTGGGCTAACAATGCACCATCGGGCCCTTTGTGTGCTTGCACTTGGCACCCTGGGGAAGAGTGGGGGAGGGGACCCAGCAGGCAAGGGGGGGTGGAGCACCTCTGGGGTGGGGACAGTGAGGGCTTGGGGAGAGAAACAGAGAAAACAGGTGGGAGGGAAGGGAAGTAAGTCAGATAGAGTGCGGCCCCCATTCCAAGCCAAGGCTACGATGACTGGGATCCCGAATGGCCTCGTGTTGGTACCTGAGACCCAGACCAGGAGTGGACATTTGGGGTCAGAAGTTACTAGTCCAGCCCACTGCTCAGGTGGAGGAGGCAAAGGCCTCTTTTAGATGGTAGAGAGACCCAGTTCTTTTGGCCCCAGGCCAAGGACCTCAGATGAGGAATAAAGGGGTTCCAGGCAGGGCAGTGCCCTCCTGATAGAGCCTTTAGGTCTGCTTCAGGGCTTCCTGCCTCCAACCTGCTTGCCTCTCTGACCTTCCTGAGAGGTAAGAGGGCCATGCCGCCAGGCCTTGGGGCTTGTGCCTGTTTTGACCTAGGGCTGCAAAGGAGGGTGGGGGAGGAAGGTGGAGACAGGCAGATGGATAGGACCCTGGCATGGGGTGTGCCTGCTCTGGCCTCTCCCCCTCCTGCTGAGTAAACTCGTGAGTAAACTTGACGTTTTGCCCGGACAGTTTGAAGTTGCCTTGCTGGCCCCCCCTCCAGTTCTGCCAACACAGAAGCGGCCAGGTGCCAATGTAGGCCTGGGGGACTGGGAAGAAATGGGATAGAGTAATTGACCCACCATAAAGGACTGGAGGGTCCAGAAGGACCCCGCTGCCACCACCACTTAGCCAAGCTCAGGTCTTGGCAGTAATCATGTGGCCTGTCAGCATTTGACACGGAACTTTGGGAAACCCAGAAAAAGGTGGCCTCAGAGCTGTTCTCTTGCCCATTTCTCCATCTCTACCAGGGAGAGACACCTAGTTGCCATCTGGCTCCCTGAGAGGCCATCTTTTATGTTCACAGGACACTAGTCCAAGAGGAAATCTACCTTTAGCAAGTGCTTCAGTGAGGTCAGAGAAGACTTTCCTCCTCTGGCCCATAGCCTGGCATGGGTGGGAAGGGCACAGACACCCATTCCTTCTCTCTTCCCCGGAGGCCTCTGGCTGCTGTGGTCTCTGCCCTGCCCTTACCTTGACTTCACACCTGACTTAACCCCACAGCTGCCTTTAGACCATTAGACCCTTCCTGACCCACCTCTTCCTCTGCCTGCTACCTTTCCTTGAGCCTTTGGGGTTCCTAACCTACAGATACCTTTAGCACATCCAGAGTTTGAGGGCACCCTTGCAGAAGAGGACTGAGGGCAGGTAAATAGAGCCATTGACTGTCACACACACACACATTAATTTGATTCCACGTAACATCACTAATTCTTCTCATGCCTTCCAGAAGGGCAGGAGAAATGTCTTCCCAGTCTCTGCCACGCCTCAGAGTGGGGCTCCCCCAAGACCTTGCTTTCGACTTCATGTCTCTGGCTTCAATTTCCTTCCTGTTTCCACCCCCCCCCAGCTCCTCCCCACCCATATGCCCCTTTCAACAGACATCCTCCCCTCCTTCCTTCCTCCTTTTTTCCCCTTTTGCCTGGAGTAAGGGGGTCTTCTCTCCCCACCATGGACCTCCCAGCCTGTCTTATTCTTCTTAAACAGGGTCACACTTAGAGAGGCCCGTGACCAGCTAAGCTCTTGGGAAGAGAGCCCAGGGCCTCTTAAGGGAACTACAACTCCCAAGGTACATGGAAAGCAGTTGTGGTGCACACTGGGAGTTGTAGTCTTCATTGACCTCTCAAGTTGGTTGAGTCTAAAGTGTTTCTGGATAAGGTAAAAAGTCAGTACTGGAATGGGTAACATAGAGACCCTCTGTATTCTCCTGCCTTTGTTCTTCCCATTGCATTCCCATGTGACACCATGTATTGACATCCATCTCTCATGCTAAGACATAATACCCATCCTCACCTTAGGATGAGCCCCACCCAAGAGATGCCCACACCCTGCCCTGATGCCCCTGGCAGGGGAAATGAGGGGCCCCATGAACTCCCTCCCTGCCCCCTGCCCTCCAGGCCCTCCCTTTATGGGGATCAAAGGGCAGGGAGCAGCCCCACCCTACTCCCTCAGGAGCTATAGGCATTAGACTCTTAGGAATTGCAGGGACTTTGGTGCCCAAGCATTTGCAGGGGGAATGCTGGGAGATTGGCCCCTGGTGACGGGGAGACGCTGGCCCCCACCTTGGGGCGTGGATCCTTCAGGAACTGCTCATAGGTCTATCCATGCTCTGTATCAGCCCTGAGCAATATGCTTCCTCTTAAGGAGGTGGTTTAAGGACAGGGTCTTGGGCTTATCTATACGACCTCAGGGGCCTGGGCCCGCCTGCCTGGCACCAAGGCATAGAAGTGACCCTCCCCCACCCCAGGCCCACAGTTGGCATAGGGCACTGCGAGCAGGGGGTAGGAGGGAGAGGCGGGCAGGACTGCCAGCATCCTGGTGGGTAGCTGCCAGCCAGGCTGGGAGCCGGTGAGGAGCAGCAGGCCAGGGGCACTGAGCCAGCAGCTGTTGGGGGTAGCAGGGAGGGGTATCTTAGGGGACATTTCTGTGATTCTCTCGGAGCCCAGCAGGACCTGGGGTGGCCTACTGTCTGGAGGACACTGGGGTACCTTTTACTTCAAGAGTAAGAAATCCCAGGCATTTCGTGACATTTGGTGACCGCTCATCCCTGAACCTTCTAGAGTTGCCCCTCAGGCCCAGGCGGGTCCCACCCAACCAGCCAGGGTAGCAGTGGCTTGCGCAAGGGGTGGGGCCAGGAGCTTCCCAGCAGATGCCCCCCTCCCAGCTCCTTCCTCTTTCCCTGCCTACAGTCCCCCAATATGTCTGCCCCCTTCTCAGCCAGCTCTGTCCCCCTGGTCACTGGGGTCTGGCAGGGGTGCTGCCCCCTGGCCTGGTTGGCAGGGCTAGCGCCCTGGCGAGGAACTGTGGTATGTGAGTGGGTTTGGGGTGAGGCTGTGAGGAGGGCGGGTGCCGCCTTGCCCAGCCCCTGAGGGCCCCAGCCTGGTACAAGGTGAAGAGAATCGGGACAGCTCCCAGCAAGGGCAAGGTTTACTAGAGTCTTGGAGGGTCTCTTTCCGTTCCCTCAGTCCCTGTGCCCGGAGGGGTAAGACCTGGGCACCTGTCACCCTGGCACTGGCTGTCCAGAGTTCCCCTCCTCCCAATTTGGCCAGTGCTGTCTCTGTCCCTCCTCCGGCTTCCTTCTCCTGGTCCCTCCTCCAGCAAACCTCTCCCATGGCTCCTCCTCACCTCTGTCCTCCTGGACTGGCCTAAGCTCCTACCTTTCTACCCCTCACCTTTTCCCCTTTTAGGACTGAGTGAGGACAGCGGAGGTGGGGAGGGCCGGGGCTCTGGGCACTGCAGGCAGAGACTCTGGGCCCTCTCCCACGCTGCCAGCTCTTCTGTAACCCTCCCTCCATGCTGGGGGGAGGGGGACAGCACCTAGAGGGTTAAAGCTGTACAGGAGGGGCTGGGCCAGCTCGTGGGCGGCCCCTTTGAAGGAGGCAGTCGGAGTGGGGGAGGAGACACCCTGCCCCCCCAGTTATCCTTCCCCCCACCCCTCCCAACGTGCTGCCCCCAGGGGCCAAGAGGAGTTGACGGCAAGGCCCCTCAGCATTCAGGTGAGTAGGCCCTGCTCTGGCTCAGGAGGTCAGGCCCCAGGGGAGGCTCAGAGGCTTAGAACTGGCCAAGGGTCAGAGGAGAGACTGGAAAACAGGCAGGAAGAGGGTGCCCAGATTTCACCAGAGGCTTTAGGGAGCAGAGGAGCCCAGACACTGTAGTGAGGGGAGGCCTCAGTCTAGGGGATCCCAGAGGACCAAGAAGGGCAGAAGAGGGCCCTACGGAAGGAGGCTCTGCTTGCTGGGCCAGGCCAGGAGGTTGGACAGGCTGGCAGGGAGCTGGGCTCCGGGGACCCGTCTGGGGTGTCTTCTGGGGCTTGGGGGGCTCAGGTTTCTGCCTGCGGCTAAGCGGGTGTGGGGTTACCAGCCAGCTTGGTTACCCAGCCAAAGATATGGCTGGGGGGAGGGGGATACAAGGTAGACCCTGGCACTTTGGGCAGTCTCCTTAGCACTAGGAACTGGCACTGCCCAGCCAGACGCTGGGAACCCCGATGACCAGGGCTCTGTTGGAGTGAATGAATAGTCACCTGGTTCAGGGTGGGCACTCTCTGGGGGAAGTCCAGTAGCTTCAGGGCTGGAAACTCTGACGGGCAAAGAGGCCCTTGGCCCCCTTCTCCACATCCGCTCTCACTGCACACCCCACCTCTCCCACCTCTTTTCTCCAAGTGGCTCCCAAGTTTTGGTCCTCTGCTTCTTCCAGAAGGCAGGTATGGGTACCCAAAACTAAGCCATTTCTTCATAAAACCAGGCTATGTATGTAGAACAAGGCCTGGTCCTGATTTGGCTCCTCTGCCGTGTCTACCCCACACAGGCCAGGAGGATACTTGGAGCATGGCAGATGTTGGGCTCAGGAGAGGCTTCAGTGGGAGAAGAAATGTGAAGAGGGGAGGAATCGGAGGGTCTTCCTGGCTGCAGTCCCAGGGACAGACAAGCTGGAGAGATGAGTAAGCCCGCAAGAGCCAAGGACTAACCAAGGTTCAGTCTTGTGCTGGAAAGAAGACAGGGCCACAGGCAGGACTCAGTGAGTGGAGGAGAAAGCCCGAGGAAGACAGGCCAAGAGGAGGGGATGCTTGCTGATGAGCTGGGGTTCCCAGAGATGGAGCTGTGAGGCCGGGAAAGCCTTGCTCCGCCATCTTTATCATCTTTATCCTGCTCGGCTCTCCTTGGTGGGTTAAAGGGCTGTGTGCTATAGAGCTGATGGTATAGAGAGAAAGGAGCGCTTTGCTGTCCCTCGCTCAGGAGCTCCTGCCCCTGGATCGGGACCTGGTGGAGCTTAACCCCCACGGCTCGGCACCGCACCGGGAAGCAGCCAGCTCCCCTTGCCTCCTTCCCCCTTCGTGGCTTGCGGTCTCTCTTCCCCGCCTCGGCCCCCAGGAAGTGTGAGTGCTGGGGGTGGTGAGGTTAGGAGGGGGAAGCGTCGCATGGGGGATGGGGACGGCACACACAAGTTTGGAGGGGCTAGAGAAGAGAGCCTTGTAAGTGTCTTTGGCATCCCTGGGGCCCAGGACCTGCCTTTTGGCCCTCTGTGGACGTTCTTCCGATCTTCCTGTGACGTGAGACTTAGCCATCTCACCTGCCTGAAACTGGGCAGGTCAGATGGCAGTAGCCCTTTGACCCCAGAAAGGATGGAGGGACCATGGAATAAGGATTCCTGGGTCCCTAAAGACTGTGGACTGGCCGTCTAATTTTCCCTGCCCCTCTGGTCCAGCCACAGGCCAAAGCCCTAGCTTCGTGCAAACTGGGCTCAAAAAAAAAAACAAAAAAAACAGGAAGAGAACCTGAGACTGGACTGGGGGTGGGGAGGGGGGCAGACAGGAGAAAGAAGGAGGAAGGGGATCAGCCCAGGCATCGGGAGGGAGCATTGGGTCGCAGTCATCCCTAGCAGGAACGTGTTTCAGCCTGGCCTGGTCCTCACCCTCCTGGCCTCTGAGCTGCTGTTCCAGAAAAAGCCAAGCGAGGCCCCTCTCGGCTGGCTCCCTGGCGGAGCTGGGACAAGGGGCCTTGAACGGGAGGGGGGTGATGCTCAGTGCTCCTGTGTATCAGCCCACATCTATTTTCTACGCCACTAATCCTGGTTCTGCCTGCTGCCCCCCACACTAAGCTGCCGTCCTAATCCCCAAGGTGGGGAGAAGGGGACCAGCTTTACTCAGCTGCCCCGTTCAGGGCCTCCTGGGCCTGCCCTTCAGCTGGCTCCGACCAGCAGGTTTGGCCCTGGAGCCCCTCAGCTCTCATCTGGAAGCTGCCAACGGTCAGCACCTGGAAGATTCTAGTTGTCTCTGCCTTCCCCACTCAGCCAGAACCCTCTCTGCCTTTTGGTTGTTTTGGCAGCCACATTCTGGCAGGTGCCTCTAGGTTCTGATGGGTAGGTGAGAGAGATTCCCAACTTTATCACCTCTTACCATTTCACTCCTGAGTTCTTCCCCACCAAAGATGGCGCAGCCTTGACACAGGGCCCGGTTTCAAGAAAGCTGCCCACTGGATTGGCCGGTCTAGCAGGCCTGACAATGAGGGGGCCTGGGGGGGGGGAGTGATGGGGCGGGGCCCCTAGTTCTTTCCCCTACCAGGCAAACAGACCAAACAGACCTTGCCTGGTTCCCTGGCACAGCCGCCCCCCCAACCACCACACACACCCATGCCCACAAGGTCTTAGCAAGAGGGGGCATGCCAGGCTGGGTGGGGATGCGTCAAGGGGACTGGGCCCTCTGGGATACAGATGTGGGAAGGGTGCCTAAGGTGGGGTGGGCACACTGGCACCAGTGCCCCACCCTGGCAGAAAGAAAGGGGAGGCCTCCACCCCAGCAGCTCCTCCCATATGGTGGAGCTAGGAGTGCCCCCTTGGCCTGGTTGGCACCGTCATAGTTGCAGGTGGCACCTCAGTTGGTATGGGTGCCAGGGCTAGGGGATTTCCCAGAACACCTTCTTCTCTCCTGGATGCCATCTGCCTCTCTAGTCCCTTCCTTGACACCTTGTGGCTATAGGCATTGGATTTGGGCCGAAGGAGTTAAACACCCACCCTTGCCCAAGCCCTGTGAGAGTTGGTGAAGCACTCTGAGCCTGTGCCCTGACAGACAGAGCAGCCCATCAGTACACCTGCCATACCAAGTTGCCACAGAGATCAGCCCTGGGGTGGGAGAAAGTAGCAAGTTTACCAACGTGAATGGGTGGGGTGAAGGATGGGGTAAGCCACGTGTCTCCAGGCGCCCAGCTCAAAGCCAATGGGTAGCAAAGATAGCTCCACCCGTGCCCCTTAGGAGGAACATGATGCGCTTGGGCCCAGGAGGGTGCCCACCTGATTTTTGTTTGTTCATAAGTCCTGGGGCCATTTGCCTCTCCAACCGTATGTAAAGTACTGGGAGAGGAGAGAGCTCCCACACAGCTGGGCCCCCAGGAGTAGTTTGGCGACTTAAGGTAGGAGCAGGTGAGCTATCTAAGGGTCCCAGGTGTCGCTTCAAAACGGACAAGTGCTTTCCACCCATTCAGGGCCTCCATGCACGAGTCCAGCTTCGCAGTGAAGGTGACCGCACTGTGGCAGCGCAATTGTGTTCTAGGAGGGAATGTGTCGTCCCTGACTTACACCCCCACCCCCTAAAACTTTCCCATAGATGGCTAGGGTTGATCAGCTGTTGGAGTATCAGAGAGGATGCTGACAACATGCCCTAAGGAACGTCAGGACTTTATTATTACAGAGGAGGAGGAATAAGCCTCCTCTGAAAGGAAGTGACTTGTCCAAGGTCAGGTAGCTCCCTAGTAACCTGGCTCCCTCAGGGTACATTCAGGGAGGGACGAGGCAGACCTGTCTCCTAGTCTAGTAGTTTTCTCCGCAGAGGCCATATGTGCACTGGAATCTACCCTAAGGCCAGACTGTGGACTGAGCCCCTACTGTGTGTTAGGCATTATACCACACCTGGTCACTCACCCCTCACCACAACCCCTGGACTCAGCTGGAATTATCCAGTATTACAGATGAGGAAAGAGTCTCAGAGATAAAATCACTTGCTTAAGATCATGAAGCTAAGAATTCAAGTTCAAGCCTGGTTGAGCCGAGCATTGTTCCAGTCTTTATTAGCTCAAGAGCAGAAGTTAGCAGCCTTTCTAAAGCAGCGACCTTTAGTTCCTCATGTTGTAACGACCCTCAACCATAAAATGATTTTCGGTGCTCCTTCACAACTGTAGTTTTGTTGCTGTCAGTGAATCGTAGTACAAATGTCTGTGTTTTCCCACAGTCTTAGGTACCCCTGTGAAAGGGTCGATCATATTCTGAGGGGTTGAGGCCCATAGGTTGAGAACTGCTGTTTTAGATTAACAAAATGTCAGGGCTGATGGGTTCAGCTTTTGCAGATTTGTCTATTTGTTTGGTTTGGGTTTATTTTGTGTGAGACAGGGTCTCTCTACACAGCCCTGGCCGTCCTGAAACTTAACTATGTAGACCAGGCTGTGCTGTGTACTCAGAGAGATCCACCTGCCTCTGCCTCCCAATGGCTGGGATTTAAGGTGTGTACCACCACACCCAGTGTCCCCAGCCCCTTCTTGTGTAACAGGACCACTTTCTGAGCCCTCTCAGAAAGTTAGCATTTCAAGGTCGTTCATCTAGGCTGTTCCACAACCCTGCGTTCCCCACCCTGTGGCTGGTAGGCTGGGCCTGCAGAGATTCTAAGGTTGTATCTGGAACAGGTACAGGGTCCTCTGGAATGGTGAGGGAAGGATGGTTTAAGGGGGAGGCAGGGCCATGGCCTTTCAGCAATGGGAGTGATGCTTATCTGTGGGGGCAGGAAGTACCTGCGTGGTGACACCCCAGCATTATTCGTGCTGCTCCTTTGCCCATGAGAGGGAGGATGGGAGGAGCAGGGATCTTGAAGGAAAGGTAAACTGGGGGGGGGGGCGGGCATGAAGAGGATGGTTCTTTGTTTTATTGAGACAGTTTCTCAGTGTAGCCCTGGCTGTCCTGGAACTCACTCTGTAGACCAGGCTGGCCTTGAACTCACAGAGATCCGCCTCCTGGGATTAAAGGTGTGCTGGAATTAAAGGCATGTGTTTGCTGCTGATTACTGGGCAAGGGTGACTCCTTTTGTTTGTATGGTGTACTATACTAGTGACGAAACCCAGGCCTGCCAACTTTGGTCCCATACCAGTCTGAGGTCTCCCCTTGGTCTCTTCCAGAGCTGTGGGGAGGCTCATTCACAGGCCATTACTCAGTTTTCAGATGTCTGAAGCAAACCAGTGTCACCAGGTCCTTTGGTCAGTTTTTCCTGAAGCCTGAACCAGGACTCCCGTATCTTATCTGCTGTCTAGATCTCCTATTCTAAAGGGTAGGGGTGGGAGGATGTGTAGAAACAACAGAACAGGGGCAGGAACCGCACAGAAGCAAAGAGCAGAGTAAGAATTCAGAGGGGAAGGTAGGTGTGGGTCTGACAGTGCACCCACTCACTGGCACCTCACCTGGAAAGCAGGTGTTGGACCGGCACTTTCTTTGTACCCTGTGGAAGGAAGGTGGTCACACTTTGGAAGGGTAGGGAAGCACTTAGAGTGTCTGGCATGTGGCCCTCCTTTAGTGAGCCAACACTGGGAGGGGTTTCCCGGCCGGCCCCCCCTTACAGGAATAAGTGCTCTTAACCTCACCCTCTACTTGACCCTGCAGGAGAAGATGGGGAGCCCTGAGGATGACCTGATTGGAATTCCATTCCCAGACCACAGCAGTGAGCTTCTAAGCTGTCTCAATGAGCAGCGCCAGCTGGGTCACCTATGCGACCTCACCATCAGGACACAGGGCCTGGAGTACCGCACCCACAGGGCTGTGCTTGCTGCCTGCAGCCACTACTTCAAGAAGCTCTTCACAGAGGGTGGGGGGGGCACCGTGATGGGAACAGGGGGTGGCGGGACAGCTGCTGGAGGCGCAGGGGCCGGTGTGTGCGAGCTGGACTTTGTAGGGCCAGAGGCCCTGGGTGCCCTGCTCGAATTTGCCTACACAGCCACACTGACCACCAGCAGCGCCAACATGCCGGCTGTACTCCAGGCTGCCCGGCTATTGGAGATCCCCTGTGTGATCGCTGCGTGCATGGAGATTCTACAAGGCAGTGGGCTAGAAGCTCCTAGCCCAGATGAGGATGACTGTGAGCGAGCCCGACAGTACCTGGAGGCCTTTGCCACTGCCACCACCACAGGCTCAACGTCAGGAATGCCCAATGGTGAAGACAGCCCTCCACAGGTGCCCCTCCTCCTGCCACCCCCACCACCACCTCGACCTGTCGCCCGCCGCAGCCGCAAGCCCCGAAAAGCTTTCCTCCAAACCAAGGGGGCCCGAGCGAACCATCTGGTCCCCGAGGCGCCCACGGTACTCACCCATGCCTTGACCTACGAAGAAGAAGGGGTGGTTGGTAGAGTGGGCAATAGTGGGGGTAGTGGGCTTGGGGACAGCTACAGCCCTTCCACAGCTGCGGCCTCACCTCCTGAGGGGCCCCTGAACTATGAGGTCTGTGAGGGTGAGGAAGAAGAGGAAGAGCTGGTCTATCCCCCAGCCTATGCGTTAGCACAGAGCAACGAGCCCTCGCTATCACCAGAGGAGCTGGGTTCAGATGAAGATCCCATCGATCCTGACCTGATGGCCTACCTAAGTTCCCTGCACCAGGATGCGCTGGCACCGGGCCTGGATAGCCAAGACAAGCTTGTGCGTAAACGCCGTTCACAGATGCCCCAAGAGTGCCCAGTCTGTCACAAGATAATCCATGGGGCAGGCAAACTGCCACGCCACATGAGGACCCACACCGGTGAGAAGCCCTTTGCCTGTGAGGTCTGTGGCGTCCGCTTCACCAGGTAAACACCAAGTGGGAAATGGCCCAGAATGGGCCTAGGGTGGGTCTGAGAGCCGATGGGTGGACCAACTCTCTTGTGGGTTCCTGGAATGAGCTGGGAGGCAAAAGAGGCAACCAGGGAGGATGATTGTGAGTGGTCTAGTGCCCAAGAAAGTTGCACTGGAGACAGGGGAAGAGATGGTAGCAGGGCCCAATGAAAACGTGTATCCTGGGGCTAACGGAGAAATGCAGTGAGGGACATGAGCTGGGCAAGGCCTGGGTGCAGCCAGGGTGGGCCGGGGATCCTATCCGTAGTCCTGAACACTTACACCCTTCCCCCCCCCCCCCCCCCCCCCCCCCCCCCGCTTGATCTAGGAATGACAAGCTGAAGATCCACATGCGGAAGCACACGGGAGAGCGTCCCTATTCGTGCCCACACTGCCCAGCCCGCTTCCTGCATAGCTATGACCTCAAGAACCACATGCATCTGCACACTGGGGACCGGCCGTACGAGTGCCACCTGTGCCACAAGGCTTTCGCCAAGGAGGACCACCTGCAGCGCCATCTCAAGGGCCAGAACTGCCTGGAAGTGCGCACCAGGAGGCGCCGCAAAGATGATGCCCCTCCGCACTACCCACCACCCTCCACCACCACCCCATCCCCTGCTGGCCTTGACCTCTCAAACGGTCACCTGGACACCTTCCGCCTCACTCTGGCCCGATTCTGGGAGCAGTCAGCCCCCGCAGGACCCCCAGTCACTACGCAAGGGCCCCCTGAGGAAGAGGAGGAAGAGGGGACACCTACCACGCCACTGGCTGAAGGTGCCATGGAGTCCTCTTAAAAGAGGGCTGAATGGCCAGGCTGGAACCACACAAGGCCTGGGATGCCATGCCAAGCAAGGAAGGGGGAGCACAGGACAGGTGCAGTCAGGGCAGGGATACTGAGCCTTGTTGGCATCAGAACCACCCTGTTCCCCCCCAGAGCCTTTATTCCAATTCCAAGCTGTGGGTTTGGGGCACAAGTTCTCTAGATTGGGGTAATCACCCAAGGAGTTACACATGAAATGTGTGTGTGTGTATCTATATGTGTATGTGTGACACATACACTGCACACATATACACACACACAGGCAGTAAAGGTGGGGTCCCTGTCCCCAGCTGCTACGGGGGAATCAAAGCAATAATCTATCTCTGATTTGTGGGGTCCCACTTCGGCTATGCGGGTTTCTAGGAGGCTGGGGCTTGGGACCAAAGCCTTGCCCCATTACCATGCCCCCTGGGTTTTGGCTGTGTGTGAAGGGGTGGACTGCCCCTCCCTTCCGAGACCCCTCCTTCCTGGTTTCTGTTCCCTTTTCCTGGCAGTAAATTATGCAAAGGGGGGTGGCTAAGGAAGGGTAAGTGGGGGGGAAACAAGGTGGAAGCTTGAAAGACTGGCGGGGGGGGGGGGGGGGGGGGGGGGGGGGGGGGGGGGGCTGGGCCTGTAAGGACGGAGCCATCCCAGTCCCCCCTCCACCCAGTTCCTACGCTGACTCATGGGGTCCTGGAGAAGGGAGCAGGGTGGCTTGATTGGCTCACCCGCCCCTAGGGGGTAAAAGGAGGGCTCCGCCCAGCTAAGGGAGCTCTCCACCTCTCCCCTCCCGCATCCCGTCCTGGGGCAGGGAATGTCTTGTTCCTGGCGCTCCCTCCCTGGGGCCAGAGGGCAGGGCGGGCCGGGCGCCTTACCCTCTTCTCCTCCCCACCTCCCCGCCCAGGTGCAATCCGGAGCCGCCTCTTCTGCATGCTGCCCCTGACTCACGCCGCCCTCAGGCTGGCGGGTGCTGGGTGTGGGATGGGGTGAGGGGTTGAGGTAGCCTTAAGGGGAGCGGGCGAGCCAGCGCCATCTGGTGGCCATGCCCTCTAAGGGCGAGCGCCCCCCAGCGACCACTTTTGGTGAGCTAGTGTCACGCTCAGTCATCCTGGCTGTGAACGGGTACCCCCTTGCCAGCACAGTGGCTAGGCAACTCACTTGCCCCTGGGAAAAGTGGGCTGCGAGCGGACCTAGGAGAAAGGAAGCCTTTCCTTAGACCTTGCCCGTCTTAGACCCTTAGACTGAGTCCACCCCTCTTCTGTACATAGCCTCTTCTGATGGCTTGTTGAAATCCAATTTCACATTTTAAACTACCAATTCTGTGGTGGAGAAGAGTCTTCACCCTTACCCCTTCCTCGCTGGGTGCTGGACCCCCATTGCGGCCTGGGCTCTGCCTTGCACTATTTACCCCCTTTGGCCTGGTGGCCCTTCCCCCTCCTTAAAAGGGGCAGGTTCAGGGGCCCGGTGCTCTCCTTTCCCCATGCTCCTCCATGCCCATTTGCACAGTTGCCCAGGTACCCCCCAACAGTGGGGAGGGGTCAAACAGGGAGGGGTGGCGGGACCAGTCCCTGAATCTATTTAAAAAATGATGATGTAATATATTAGGAGGAAGGTCAGGTGCCCTGGGCCTCATCTTAGCATTTCAGGTGATAGAGCCCAGGGCTGGAGAAACCTGGGCCTTAGTCCCAGAGAGTGGGGACAATGTGGCCTCCACTCTCTCTACTTGTGGCTTTCCCACTGAGTGCCTTAGTGGGGGAAACCGTTCCCCCCTCCCATTCCCTTCATCTACCCCTGCCCCTGCCTCGGGTGTATGTGACAGGAAGAAATAATAATAATTTAAGATTCACACGTGTGTCCACTTTTGGTTCCTTTATTTTGGGGGGTGAGTGGGAGGGGTCAGGAGGTTCTGAGGCTGGGGGTGGCTGCTTTGGGGACAGTGGATTTCTGAAGTAATCTCTGGGGTTCAGGGGATGATGAAGGATACTGCAGGGGCTTCCTTTGGAGCTCTTAATCTTCGTCCTGGTCACTGGGGGAAAGGAAGACCCAGTAAGCTCAAAGCCACTGGTGGGCAATCTTACCCATCATCCTGCTCAACCTAGCCGCTGCCCTTCTGTCCATCTACTTTTTGTTGTTTTGTTTTAGTTGATTTTTGAGACAGGGTGTCTCTGTGTAGCCCTGGCTGTCCTGGAACTCATTCTGTAGACCAGGCTGGCCTTGAACTCACAGATCTACCTGCCTCTGCTTTCCAAATGCTGCAGTTAAAGGCATGCCTAATTTACTTTGCAAGTGCTCCTCACAGTTAATGAGGACATAGCACCTGGAACACCCCTTCCCAACCCAGCCAGGTGTCAGCAGCGTGTCCTCTTCAAAGGCAATCATCTCAGCCACTGAAGATGCCTTCATTCTCTTCTCATCCCATGTTCTCTCTGACCCATCCACAAAAAAAATGTCTCCAACCTTCAGTCTCATCCTTGCAAGAAAAACACGTGTGCTAAGCCTTCAGGAAGCCAAGACAAGACAATCCCTACATATTCAGGCCAACCTGGTCTACAATGCTGAGACCCTGTCACCAAAACCAAAAAAGACCAAAGCCTATCCCTGAGCAGGAGGAGTCATCATAGAAGTTGACTCTCACCTACCTGACTGTCTGGAAATCCCTCAGCACCCCCTGGCCAGCTTTTCACAATCCTCTCACAGCAGGCATTGCAGTCTACCACCCACTCTTTGGGAAGTGTATGCCACTTCCAGCCACCTCTCTGCTCTCTTAGCAGGCTTTCCTGCCTCCTACTCCCTAGGGAAAAGTGAGCATGGAGCAGACTGGATTCTGTTCAGAAGGGTCCCCACTCTTCAGTCTCAGACCAGCCCACTCCCTAATACTACCTCATCCAATTCACCTAGTCTATCTCTTAGCACCCTAGTCCAGAGCTACGGATTGAACCCAATACCTCATGTAAGATAAAACAGGTGCTCAACCAGTACGCTACGCTCTCAGGCCTCAGTGCTCTCTCTTCCATGTCCTAAATGCTAGGACCTAGAAACAGCTCTTGGTGCTGTATATCTTGTGTGTAAAGACAATTCTTTATCATCATCAAGCTTCTTTTCTTAGAGCCAGGCATGGTAGCACATATTTTTCCTTCTATGGAGACTGACGTAGAAGGGTTACAAGTTCAAGGCCAGCCTAGACCATATAGTAAAATCATTCTAAAAATAAGTAAATCAATAAAGCCAGATGGACAGATATCTTTAATCCACCTGGAGGCAGAGGCAGGCAGATCTCTGAATTCAAGGCCAGCCTAATACAGATAAATGCCAAGTCAGCAAGGAGCTATATAGTGAGATCCTGTCTCAGAAATATGTAATTAAATATGCCCTTTATTTTTAATCACAAAAGTTGTATTAAAGGGATCTGAAACCATCTCCCTCATACAGGAGCCTCATAGCCCATTTCTGAGTTGTTTTTGTAAGTTGCTCCTGCAAACCACACCAGTACGCTGGTCCCTCAACTACAGAGTGATAGGTCCCCAGCCTATCGCTTACATCTGGCTACCACAGGCTGGGCTCTCTCTCCTCTCAAGTTCACAGTTGAGCTCTTTAGGGTTCGGTCCCTGTCTCCCTCTCTTTTGCCAGGAAGGGAATGATCAATCCCACGTCCTCTTAAATCAACAACTTCCTAAAGAGATACCTCCAGTCCAGAGCCCTGCTGGGCATCTTTGCACCTGCTCCCTGGGTGGCTCTAGGTGGCCCTACAGTAATCCAGCTTCAAGCTGGGCCAGCCCTATTTCTCCTTCCACCCTAAGCCTAAGTGTAGATCCAACATTCTCAGCATCTCATCTTCAGACCGACCGGCTGAAGCAGCTGCTCAGCTCTTCTGCCTCCTTAGCTCATGCTAGCTTTCGGGAATTAGATTCTCTCCTGATCTCCCCCTCCCCAGTTAACCTTTCTCTTTACTTTAAAACTTATGTTCACCTGTGTCGGTATCTGCCAGGTGTGTGGGTGCCCGTTGAGAAGACACATCTGATCCCCTGGAGCTAGACTTATAAAAGCTTATAAGTCCCCCACCCCCAACATGGATGCTGGGAATTAAACTCAAGTCCTTTGGAAGAATAGCAAATGTTCCTAGCCACAACATCTCTGGCCCTAAATATTTTAATTTTTATTGTATACGTGCATATATATTAATGTTTTGCTTGTTTGTATATATGAATTCTGCATGCATGCATGTCTGGTGGCCAGAGTCCAGAAGTGGATGTTGGCTCCCCTGACAATGGAATTATGGATAGCTGTGAGCCGCTACATGGATGCTAGCAACTGAGCCCAGGTCCTCTGAAAGAACAGCAAGTTTGGGGGAGGGGGTTGTTTGGTTGGTTGGTTGGGGTTTTTTTATTGTTTGGTTTTTGGTGGGTTTTTGTTTTGTTTTTTGAGACAGTGTTTTCCGTGCAGCTCTGGCCGTCCTGGAGCTCACTCTGTGGAGCAGTCTGGTCTTGAACACCTCCCAAGTTCTGGGACTGAAGGCTTGCATCACGCGTGCCTGATTTACAAGTGTTATTAACCTCAAGGCTGTCTGTTAGCTCCATTCCTGCCTTTTGACCTGGTTACTATGGAACTCAGTCTAGCCTCAAGCATGTTTGTTAGGACAGGGTCTCACTATGTAGTTCTGACTAGTCTGGAACTCACTACATAGACCAAATGGCCTCACTTCCCCCCACACACACACATCTTTGAAGACCATAACGTTTGTGAACCACCCAGGTGATCCAAGCCCTAGGGAAAGGAGTTCAAGACCATCCTTGAACTTTTTCAACAAACGATAAACAAAAAGAAGTCAAGCTGTGGTGTCTGTGTGTGTGTATGTATGAGAGAGAGAGAGAGAGAGAGAGAGAGAGAGAGAGAGAGAGAGAGAGAGAGAGAGAGAGAGAGAAAACACTCACTACAGAGTGGAATTCCAGGCAAACCAGGGCTACCTAGTGACATAGTGAGACCCTGCCTCAGAAAAAGAAAGCCTTACCCTGCATGTGCAAAGCTTTGGGTTAGACCTTTAACACCACAAGGGAGGAAGGAAAAGAGGAGAGTGAGGGGAAGAGAGAAGTAGACGCCGCGGCATGTCTGCGATCCCAGCACTCAAGCAGGAGGAACTGCAGAAAGGCTCCTACCCTGCACACCTTTCCATCCTACCCAGCCCTCGGGAGCCTAGGCTGGTGCGTCTGTCTCTGTGAGTCTGAGGCCCGCCTGGTCTAGAGAGTTCAAGAACACCAAAGATAGATAAACTCTTAACTACCCAGGATCTTCAAATGGCCAGTGAGGCTTTCCTCTGCTCCCCTCACTCAGCCTGTAAAACTCTCTGAGGTCCACACCCAAGCACAAAGTCACACACACCCTCCCGAATGCTTTACATTCTCCAAACTCACACCTACCACAGCTTCCTCACCTCCCTTAGCACGCATCTAAATACCACCATGCTGTCCCCAAACCCCAGCTTATTTTCCCCTGTTCTGTGAAGTTTTCAGTTGTTTTGTTTTGTTTCCTCAAGATGGAGTTTCTAGCCCTAACTGTCCTGGAACTCACTCTGTAGACCAGGCTGGCCTCTAACTCACAGAGCTCTGCCTCCGCTGCCTCCTGAGTGCTGGGACTAAAGCAGACTCTGCGAAGTGTGTTTTAAAGCTTTCCATCTCTCAGGAGCTCTACACAGGACTGTTCTGTGACAGCACACAGCCACTGCAGGCTGGGGGTGGGGAGGCAGGGCAAGCACCCAGCAAACCCCAATCTCCTCTGCGTCAAGTCCCTGCCCAGATGTGACAGAACATGCTCCTAATTTCCAGGTGCCATCCCCACCTGCTTTCCGCTCACCTGGACTCTGGGTGTGACTTGTCTGAGAGGTTCTTGCCCAGCACTTCCTGGAGCTGGTCTTGAAGTTTCTGTTCCTGCTCTGGGGCCCTTCTGTGAGCTGCAGCCAGCCACAGCTGAGGACCTTCCTCATCACTGGAGTCCCTGGAGGAGCCGACCATCTCAGTGACCCACAGATATGCTGGGCATCATTCCCTCTGCCCCTCACACTGTGGACTCACAGCTCCAGGTCTAGGTGCCCCTGTTTGGAGAGTGGAGATGCACACACAGAGCACGTGTTGCCCAGGACACGGAAACAGGTAGGGCAGTAGAGACCTAGAGGAAGCCAGGAGGGAAAGGAAGCCTGAGCTAACTGTGATTTCTAGTTTGGGGCCTTGCCTCTCTACCCCGCCCCTGGAGGAAGACCTATCCTTGTCAAGTATGCACTTAGGAACTGCTGCAGGACCCCCCTTGCACCCAGGAGAATGGAGGAGATTCTGGAGGGGAAGGAGCTATGTAGGTGAGAAGATGCATCATAAGGAGAGTGCAGACATGAAGAAAGGCACAGAAGAATTCCGGAAAGGAAGAAGCAGGGTTGAGTGTCATGGGGACTCACCTTTGCAGCCTGGGGTACTACAAGACACAAAGTTCTCCTCTGTGTCCCCTTTGTCTTCGGGCTGCCCACAGCCCAGGCAGTAGTACTGCTGCAGGAAAAATTGGCTGAGCAAAGGATGCAGGCAAGGGCACCTTAGGAGGAAGGTCACAGATGTCAAGCTCAGTGAGCTTAACCTTCCATCCCACACCAGCCTCCACATTTGAGGGAGCCCTCCAGGGCCCTAGCCTCTGGCTCTGACATAGCAACCGTCCCTCCACTGTTCTCTCCCCACTCCTAGCTCTCAGGAGTCGTTCCTGGGCTGCAGAGATGGCTCAGTGGCTAAAATCATTTGCTCTTGCAGAGGACCTGGGTTTGATTTTCAGCACCTACATAATGACTCAAATCATGTATAAATCCAGGTCCAGGGATCCAATATTTTCTTCTGATCGCCACGGGCACCAGGCATGTACTTGGCATACATACATACATGCAGGCAAAACATTTATACACATGTATAAGTCTTTAAAATTTTTATCCCTGGAACTAGAGAGATAGCTCAGCGGTTAAGAGCACTTGACTGTTCTTCCAGAGGACCCGGGTTCAATTCCCAGCAACCACATGGTGGCTCACAATCATCTATAATGAGATCTGGTGCCCTCTTCTGTATATTGTATACATAATAAATAAATAAATAAATCTTTAAAAGAGCGCTGGCTGCTCTTTCAGAGGACCTGGGTTCAATTGCTAAGACTCTCACAGCGCTTCACAACATCTATAACTCTCGTCCAAAGGAATCTGATGCCTTCTAACCTCTATGGGCACTGCATGCGTATGGTACACAGATGTGCGTGCAGGCAGAAAACACCCCCATGCACATAAAATAAAAACAAATAAAACATTTTTTTAAAAAATAAAATTCTTAGCCAGGCATGATGGTGCATGCCTTTAATTCCATTCCAGCACTTGGGAGACAGAGGCAGGTGGATCTCTGATTTTGAGGCCAGCCTGATCTATAAAGCAAGTTCCAGGACAGCCAGGGCTGCTATACAGAGAAACCCTGTCTTGAAAAAAAAATAGGGCTGGAGAGAGATGGCTCAGCAGTAAAGAGCACTGACTGTTCTTCAGGAAGACCTGAGTTCGATTCCCAGCATCCTCACGGCAGCTAACAACTGTCTGTAATTCCAAGATCTGACACCCTTACATAGTTATACATGCAGGCAAAACACCAATTCACATAAAGTAAAAATAAATATTTAAAAAAAAGAAAAAAATACAGAAGTAAAATTCTCATCCTTAATTCTTCCTCCAAGACATGAAAGGTATGAGTTGGATACCCTCTTCAATCTAACCTTTCGTCATTTGGAAAGCACAGAGATCCACTCTAACCTCTGTCTCTTCTTCTCTGTCTATTGTCACCCCATCCCTATGGGAATGCAATGTAGACTCACCTGAGGGCTAGCACCTGGAGGACACTCATGTGACCTTGGTCAGCTGCCCGCCGCATCACTGCTCGGTGCACTGCAGCAAGCATGTTGGTCCGGCGACTCAGAAGCATGTTGTAGAGGTAGGAGATCCTTTCCTGGTCACGTGGAACCCGGGATGGGAACAGGTGATCCTGGGCACCCTGGGCATGCCCTACACATCCCCACTCTTTGCTGTCTTTTCCCTCCAAGGCCTGTGACTTCCTCGAGACTCGGCTCCAGGAAGCCTTCTAGACCTCTCCAAGCATGGTAAGCCACTCCTCCCTGCCTTTCCATACTTCTTTATTGATCCCTTAGTAAAACCTATATTTTTAAGTGACAGTATTTTTTTTTTTTTAAACTTTATTTATTTACTTATTTGCCTGGAACTGGAACTACAGACAGTTGTTAGCTGCCATGTGGGTGCTGGGAATTGAACCCGGGTCCTCTGGAAGAGCAGATGGTGCTCTTAATCGCTGAGCCATCTCTCCAGCCCCCAAGTGACAGTATTTTTTAATTTAGTTTTTTAATGTGCATTGGTGTTGGGTCCCTTGAAAGTGGGATTACGGACAGTTGTTAGCTGCCATGTAGATGCTGGGAATCGAACTCAGGACCTCTAGAAGAGCAGTCATTGCCCCTAACCACTGAGCCATCTCTCCAGCCCCTTATTTTTTATTTTATTTTTTTAAAGTGATAATATTTAATTAAAAACTTTTCTTCCTGGGGGATGAGAAATGGCTCAGCAGTTAAGAGTGTGTATACATGGGGCTGGAGAGATGGCTCAGCGGTTAAGAGCACTGACTGTTCTTCCAGAGGACCAGGATTTGATTCCCAACATCCACATGGCAGCTAACAACTGTCTGTAGTTCCAGTTCCTAGTTCCAGGCAAACACTAAGGCAAATAAATAAAAATAAATTTAAAAAAGTTAAAAAAAAAAAAAAAAGAGTGTGTATACTCTTCTAGAGGTCCTCAGTTTGATTCCCAGCACCCACGTCAGGCAGCTCACAACTGGTTGTAAGTCTAGTTCTAGGGTAAAGAACACCTCTGCCCTCTGTGGGCACTGACAAACACATGGAGCATACTCACACAGAAAAAATATACACGTGATTAATATTTAAAAAGCAAAAGAAGTGAATCTACTTTAAATGCCTGTTAGCCTAACTAGACCAGCTATCACATGACACCTTGTTATGTCACACGGCCCTACCACTATGGGTTTTAGCAAAGCGTTGGAGGCAAGATGTGCCTCAGGAAGCCCTGGCTAAGAGGACATCCTTCCTCCTGACTCCACCTGAGGGCCAGGTCTCTGCTCTGGGCTCCAGAGAGAAGTAAAGGCCCAGGCTGCCAAGGACTTTAGTATTTTCAAAGCCAAGACAGACAGCCCGTGCGCGGCTTAGCATCAGGGCAATAGCAGAGCGCTATGGATGTCGTCCCTCACCTGTCCCCGCTATGGATACTGTCCCTCACCTGTTCCCGCTATGGATGATGTTGTCCCTCACCTGTTCCCGCTATGGATACTGTCCCTCACCTGTCCCCGCTATGGATGATGCTGTCCCTCACCTGTTCCCGCTATGGATACTGTCCCTCACCTGTTCCCGCTATGGATGATGCTGTCCCTCACCTGTTCCCGCTATGGATGATATTGTCCCTCACCTGTCCCCGCTATGGATGATGCTGTCCCTCACCTGTTCCCGCTATGGATACTGTCCCTCACCTGTTCCCGCTATGGATGATATTGTCCCTCACCTGTTCCCCGCTATGGATGATGCTGCCCCTCACCTGTTCCTGCTATGGATACTGTCCCTCACCTGTCCCCGCTATGGATGATGCTGCCCCTCACCTGTTCCCTGAATGGGTAGTAGGAAGCACAAATGACACGGCGCAGCCTGCTAACATAGCTGCCAAACAGAGTGACGAAGAAGCACAGGCCGTACATGGTACCTGGGAACACAGCAGGCAGTCAGCACTGGCCACACTGGTGGTCCACATGCTCCCCTCACCCCCTTCTCCACTCTTAGGTGAGATGGATACCAATAACAATGTAACTTTTGGCATCTGGTTCTGAGGGATGCAGGACACAGCGCCGGGACAAAATACTGATGTTGCCTTGTTGCAGAACGTCAAAAGCTGAAACCAGGTCACGATAAATACTCCCCGAATAGCCGGTCCCTTCCACCTTTATAGACACCAGCACAGGGCCTAGCACAAAGACACTGTGACAGATACTCACGGCAATGGCCCAGTCTCCCTCACCTTCCCGCTGGGTGGAAAGGAGAGCCAGGCATGTCAGGCATGGGCCACACCCTCATCCAGAACCTTTGATGCTGAGGTATTCCTCAAGGCACAGTAAGGCCTGCCCTCTGTCCTAAGGCCATGATCCAGCTGTCACAGTCTTCTTGATCATCCCAGAAGCATTTAATATTGGCTGAAAGCTGGGAATTTTTCCCTTGGTTTTTAGAGACAGGGTCTCTCTATATAGCCTAATCATCTAATCCTCCTGCCTCAGCCTCCTAAGTGCTGAGGTTATAGGTGACAGGTGAGTACCGGCACTGCTCATCTATTGCTGTTCTTTATGTTTGTCCTGAGTTTCAGGTTTTCTTTTCTTTTTCATTTTCTGTTATTAATGTATGCATGTGTGTGTGTGGTTGGAGGGTAGGGGACAGCTTTGTGGGGTCAGTTCGTTCTTTCCACATTTTCAAAGCTTCAGGACTGAGTTCAGGTCAGACCTTCGTGACAAGTGCTTCACTTACTGAGCTACCCTGTCTGTCTGTCTGTCTGTCTGTCTGTCTGTCTGTCTGTCTCTGTTCTGTTCTTTGTGTCCTGATATGAAAATTAACAAATTCAGATTAATTATATCGCTTGGCTTGCAACACAGTCTCAATCATGGGTCAAAGAGGTCTAGCCTCACTTCTTACAGTGACCCAGAGAGCGGCCATTGCTCCATTACCCAGATGAGCAAACTGAAGCTGTGGTAGGTTAAGCAATTTGTCTTTGAGTGTGTGGGTGTGTATACTGGGGTTGAACCTGGGGCCCTGTGCACGGGGCTCTGTCCCCAGTTCCCAAGCAACTTACTTAAAATCAGCTCCTGAGAAAGGACAGGGCTGGGATTCGAACCAACCCAGTTTGGATCACAGCTTATGCTTTAGCTATTGTGTGATGCTGTATCGTTGACCCAAATGGGAGGCTAGAAGAATGAGGGTACCCAGAGATCCCCCCAGGAGAAGGAAGGACCCAGGGAGGAGAAGGGCGCATGGGGTAGATGGAGACTCACTTCGGGCTACAATCTCTCCCTGGAGGTGGTACCGGGCCAGGTCAAGTAACCAGAAGACAGCATAGTCCAGAAAGACCAGGAGGAACACAAGAAGCATGTGACGGGCCAAGTCAAAGACCTCCAACATATAAAAAATCTTCTCCCATCGGGACAGGAAGATAGAGCCTGAAGGAGTGGGTGATCAGGAGTGTGTTCCCCGATTCTCCCGCCCACAGACCCCAGCTCTTGGGGAGATGCCCACTCTTCTCAAGGTCAGCTTAATTGCTCACCCAGAGGACAAATGAAAAGGGGCATATGGGACTGTGGCAGAGGTGGGAAGCACTCTTCAGGTGTAGGTACTTGATGGAAAAGCCTTGCGACTTTACCTGGAAGCAGTGGTCCATCCCTGGACTCCCCGTGCCCTTGCTTGACTCCTACATCCTGGGCTGTTTTCCTTTCCCTATTGGTAGACCCACCCCTCCTGCCCTCGTAAGAGTCTCCCCAGCCTCAGTTTCCCTTCCATGTGTATCCCCTTGTTTCCCTGTCAGCCTGAAGTTATCACTCTACCCTCTGGTCCCTGTGTTCCAAAACAGGGTCAGGAATATGGGGCTGACGAAGGCTTTGGCTGCTCCCGAACCCTCCTTCTCCATCCTCAGCACCCTCACCTGGTTGGATGTAGTGTCTGGCCTCATGAGCACTGAGTGGTAGCACTGTGGGCAGCCCGGCCACGGAGCGTACTGCCTCCATGTGGAAGAAGCGGCTGGTGATATAAATGTTGTCAAAAGTGTCCCTGTTCAGGTAACGGTACCGATACCACAGGGCTCTGAGGAGAAGTACATGCATACAAGATTCCTCAGCTGTCTTTACCAGTCTCCCAGGTACCCCAGGTAATGCTGCCCTTCCAGATTCCATAAAGGACACCCCCGCAGCAGCCCATCCATCCCACAGGCCCTGGTAGTCCCTCACTGGAGGTAAAGAAGTGCAAAGAGAAGAGGCATAGTGTAGCCCATCATAGCCAGGACCTCTCTGGCACTGTACAGCTTCATGCTGACGGCCTCACCAAGGTCCAGAGCCACCTGGGACAGACTCCGAGAGGCATTGAGGTCCACAGAGAAGTAGTGGGTGGCTGTCATGTTGAATTCAAACTCATGACGCACCTGGCTAAGAAGCTTCATCACAGCTGGGACCGGCAGAGCCAGAGGAGACGTGAAACAGGATAATTAGGAAGGCAGAGCTGAAGGGGTAGGTGCTGTCCCGGCCCAGGAATTGCCCACCTCACAAACCAGCCAGAGTTCCCAGGGCCCAGATCTAGACTAAGAAACAGTGACACCTTCCTGACACACAGCACTAGATTTGGCCTAGGGCTTATGCGCCATCATGAGTGAGAAGTGAGCCGTGACCTACGCTCTGGAGAGAGGTCCTCTTCCTCCCAGCTCACATGACATGTCAGGCAGGAGGCCCTGTGCCTCCCAGATTCTGCTCTGAAGTCTGCCTTTAATGAGGTACCTCCCTCGCTCACTGGGCCTCAGTTTCTCAATCAGCTCAGCTTAGACATTAGTCTGGGTGACCCTGCAAAGTGCTTTCCTGCTCTGTCATCCTCACGTGTGGACCAGGAGACTGAGAACACCCATAGCGGGGACAGAGGGGGTCACTCACGGATACTGATGGTCTTGCGCAGGAAGAACTGGATGTATGAGGGGATAACGCAGAACATCTGGGCCACTACGAGACAGGAAGCTCAATGTGAGGATGAGGAGGAGAGAAGTAGCCTGCCTGCTCCCTCTAAACCTCCCTCTCATGCAGATGGCTTTTACCCTTTCCCCGTTGTGTTGTGCTGAGCACCAGTCTGTCTTTATTGTCTGCCTTTTCCTCGCTGAGCCCAGCATCCTTATGGGCTCCATATTCAGTGCCCCTTATGTGGTCCCATGCCCGCCTTCTCACGAGGCCTGAATTTTCTTTTTTTTTTTTTTTTAAAAAAAAAACTTTATTTATTTATTGATTTGCCTTGGTGTTTGCCTGGAACTGGAACTACAGAGAGTTGTTAGCTGCCATGTGGGTGCTGGGAATCGAACCCGGGTCCTCTGGAAGAGCAGAGGGTGCTCTTAACCGCTGAGCCATCTCTCCAGCCCCCGAGGCCTGAATTTTCATACCCCTCCCAGCCGCCCCACAGGGAACCCCTGTTCCTCTCACAGCTGGCAAATCCACAGAACACCAATTTGAAGGACACAATCACGTAACACAGGTGATAGGCTCTAGGTATGATCTTCATACAATTCCCCTTGGCATCATCAAACACGCGATTACATTTCATGTAAGGATTGCCCAGTTCTGAGTTGCACACATCGCCAATATGGAGGAGCCAGTACCACACATTCCGCAGGGACCTGGCTGGGGATAGCCGCTCAGTCAGTACTCTGGGTATGGGTCGCCCCGCTGACTGTTTTCCATAACTTGGGTAACACCAACTTCCCCACCCCCAGAACTGGCCAGTGGTCAGACATGCTGTGTGGAGTGAGATTTGAACAGGCGTAGAGAACTTGAGGATAAGGCCTGGGGGCATTTTGACCTCTCAAACCAGACATGCAACACACCTACCTACATGCTTCACACCATCCATGATGGACCTGAAGAACCTGCGTACCCGGTCAGCCACCACTTTTGCCCTCTGGGCAATAGCTTTAATCTTGGTCAGAGCACCTGAGGGACAAAGGGTAATATTGTAGTGGGCCTTTCTCTTCAGGAGCTGATTTTCACCATTTCCTGGGGGGAGGGAGTCGGAGAAGGCTACCTGAGAGGTCAGGGAGCCTGGGTACTAGGGTGTGAAAATAATCAGGTGAGGAAAGAGGCCTCTCAGAGGGCAAGAGGAAGAAAGAGGCTGTAGCTGGACTGAAAAGTGGCTTCCCTGGTCCAGCCACTCCGATTAGGACACAGTTCCAATGGAGAAGAATTTAACTGGAGGCTGGAAGACCTTACAGGATCAGTAGGCTGGGACAGACATACTGACAAGGGGATGCTTGGCTCGTTCTAGAACTTCTGCAGTCTGGTTCAGCGCCAGCTCCGCCCCACAGGCCACAGCCTCACTGGCTCGTGTGAAGTTACGCAGAGTATTGACACAAGGCCCTTGAAGCACAAGCCCAAAGGCAGCCACCAAGAGCAGCATTCGACCTTGCCCTGGGGAGACAGCTCAATCACAGTTGCCCAGGACCTTACCCCCCAGCCCCCAGCCCTGCTCCGATCCCAGGGTGCCAGGCTCACTGGAGAAGGCCTGGGGAAGCAGCAAGAGAACACTGACACGGACCTGCCGGGAGAACCCCATGCCCAGGCTAAGGAAGGCAGCCAGAGTGACGGTGGTCACCAGACAGCCATAGGGGCTGTGGCCCTCCACCAGAAGTTCCAGAAGTCCATAGGCTGTGGCCAAGGACAAACCCAGAATAAAGCCACCCACGCTTCGGACCACGGCCCTGGCCATGCTGGGCCCCTCCTCCCTGGAGGGCCATTCTACGTCAATTTTTGGCATGACCACTGGGTCCAAATGCCAGTGTGTCTCCAGAAGAGGCCAGATTCTATAGATCCGGAATTCTTCATCTAATTCTAAGGTTCCGCCAGGCTGATACCACGGGTGTGTCTCAGAATCCATCACCGGGTTCTGAGGGCTCAGAGAGCTGGGAAGTTGAAGGACATAGGCCTCGGTCATGAGCTGTGTGTGAAGCTCGCCGGCCAGTGCTTTCTTTCTCTCATCAGAATTTCACAGCCTGGGAATCTTTGAAGAGACTCCTAGGATGAAAAGGGTTCCGGAGAATAGCCTGACGGGCATCACACAGCATCAGAACGGAGCAGGAAATCAGCAAAAGAAACCACCCCACACCAGTGAGACAGCCGCTCTCAGACTCCCGCCTTTCCCAAGGACTTCTCTCTCTCCCTCACATCCTCCCTACAGCCCAGCCCCCTCCTTTGTTCCTTCGATCCTGCCTTACTCTTCAGGATTCCTGCCTACCTCTTCTGTTGTACTTCAAGTCCCTGCCGCCATGTTCCCCAACATCCCTTACTCTTAAAATCTCAAAGCTTAGCCAGGCAATGGTGACAAGCACCTTTAATCCCAGTATTCAGGAGACAGAGGCAGCTGGTGTGAGTTCAAAGCCTGCCTGGTCTACAGGGTAAGTTTTAGGATAGTCAGGGCTACACAGAGAACCCTATCCCTACCCTTCCCCAAGCCCTTCACCCTCCTGCATAAATAATCTCAAACCTTGGGGCTGGAGAGATGGCTCAGTGGTTAAGAGTATTTACTCTTCTTCCAGAGGACCTGAGTTCATCACCCACATCAGGTAGTTTGAGAACTGTCGCTCTAAGGGAATCAATCCACCAGCCTCTGACCACCTGCATATATACAGTGCACATAAACTCAGGCAGGGGCTCATACTCATAATGTGTTTCTAACCTTAATGAACCTCATTCAGCCAGAAGAGGCTCTGAGCCAAGCTGTCCCTTTTTCAGCCATGCAGAGGCTCTTACACTGGGGTCTTCCAGTTTCCTGGAACCGGTTCCTATCGCGCCAGCCAGGGGAGTTCCCTGTCACGGCTTTCCTGGTAGGAGCAGGCACTGGTGGGCTGCTGGCCATAGGCAAGTGTGGGAGCAGAAGGACTGGGCTGGCCAGGGCTGGGGCCATCAGTTGACTGTTGGTTTTATCCTGTTCCTTCAGGTCTCTTTCAGCTCCTGGTGAACCCCATGAACATGTATGAGGAACAGAAGATGGCAGCGTTGTATTGCATGACAAGTTAGTAGGGATAAATACTGGGCCTGGAGGAATCTGGAGCTTTACTCCTGTGCCCCAAAGTCCATGACTTCAGCGTCCTCTTACACTTTAGAGAGGCAAGAGGATTCTAAGTGAGAAGACCCAGCCCCAGTCTTCAATGTCAGTCCATGGGAGAGTTCCACTGCCCACACATCACAGGCCACACCCTATGCCTTCTAACCTGCTCCGCTGACCACTCTGGCACATTTTCTACTCTTGAGGACCCAGTTCATTCATTCACTTTTTCATTCCTTACTTACTGAAGATTCAAAAGTAAACAGAGTTGACACACGTCAGCTTTTTGGAGTTTCTAGTTTTAAAAAAATGTCAGGCTTAGCTGAGTATGGTGTCTTACACCTACAATCCCAGAATCCATAAGGCTAAGACAGGAGGATTGCCTTAATTCTAGGTCAGCCTGGCCTACACAGTATGCTTTTGTAATGTCCAGCATCAAAAACTAGAGACTAACCAAGTAAGTTGTGGAGGGGGAAGGAAGGGGTTGGACCGGACCCTAACCCTATCAGGAGAGACTTGTAGAGGTTTGAAGTTCCAGGACAGCCTGGGCTTACAGTAAAAGACTAGGTCTCAAACAACTAGACAGAAGAAAAAGACACAGACAAGACGGAAAGAGAGAAAGAAAAAAGAAAGAGTAGTTTTGAGAAATCTTACAATTTTCAAGCTGCCAGCCAGAAGGCACGTGTTTATAATCCCAACCCTTGGAAGGCTGAGGCAGGAGGATTGTTTACTTAGGGCAATCTGGACTACATATTAAGGCGTTTAGCTTAAAGGGATGGCTGGAGGGATGGCTCAGGAGTCAGGTGCACTTGCTGTTCTTGCAGAGGACCTGGGTTTGAGGACCCAGCACCCACATGGCAGCTCACAGCCCCCTGAAGCTCAACCTCCAAAGGCACCAGGCATACACATGGTGTGCATACATACATGCAAGCAAAACATTCATATATATATATTTGTTGTTTGTTTTTCTGAGACAAGGTTTCTCTGTGTAACTCTGGCTGTTCTGGAACTTGCTCTGTAGACCAGGTTGGCCTTGAACTCAGAGATCTACAGCTTCCCTGGTGCTGGTATTAAAAACATATGCCATCCATTTTGTTTTTGTTTTTTTTTTCTTTTTTGTTTTTTTGTTTTGTTTTGTTTTGCTTTACAAAAGCTTTGCCATTACTCCAGGCTTCACATCTCTATGCAGTAATCTCAAAAGCTAGGGAAGGAACATCTCTTCCTCCTTCAGGAACCAGGGAAAATTACCAGCAGGCTTCTCATATCTCTTTGGTCAGTACAACTAATGGCCTTCTCTAACCCTGTCCCAGCCCAGGGCAATGGAATTAATGTCACAAGCTTATTGAACACACAAACCATAAGGCCAAGACCACAGTAAGCTGCTTTCCTTCTGACTGCTGGATTCACGTATGTTCTATAGACGGCCTTTCACTCAGACATGTAGGAAGCCCCAGATGTGGTGACTAGTTAAAGGGTCCTGTCTACTCCACATTTGGACTTCAGGTTCCCATGCTTCTTAATGTCCCTATTCTTGCTGTTCCAACCCACCCCCACCTCAGTCTGCCGTAGCCCTGGGTCCTGCAGTGGGAAAGGCCATGTTTCCCTTCCCCCACCCTCTCCTCTTCCTTCCCTTCCCACGGCCTCATTTTAAAGCATTCTCTGACGGTTTCATAAATGCACATAGTGAAAGTCCGTCATTTTGTCATCTTGAACCTTCTTGCCCCGACTCCCCAGCCTTCTCCTACTGAACCCTCTCTTCCCAACGAGCCCCTCCTATTCTATAATGGCTTCCTTCCTTTTGTATGTGACCTACTGTGTTTAATTAGAAGTTTCTAGGGAGTCGTACATCTCCATGCCTAGCCCCTTCCCCAACCCCCCCCCCGTCCCCATCACCACCCTGCACCCTCCTTCACCTAGACAAGGCCTCGTGTAACCCAGGCTCAGGTTGAACCCTTGACCCTGCTGGGTCCATTCTCAAGGGCTGCAGTCACAGGTGTGCATTGCCGTGCCTGGCCTCCTGACTTTCCTGACGTCAGCAAAGAGGGAAGAACAATGAGGAGAAAAGGCACAAATCTGGTTTCCCTGGTTGGTTTTTTTATGATAGTGATGAAGACAAAGTCTTTAGTCACCCGTGCTGATATAACTCTCCACAGTGCCCTCAGTGAGGCAGGCTCACTGATGGTCTCACTCTGGGGGTCCCTCATGGTATGAGCTTTGGCAGGTTCTTTTGGCTAAACTCCCACGGAATCCCTTAGCTTCTGTGAGCAACCAACCACAGTCAGGATCTCCCTTTGAGATATGCATCCACCCGACCCCCAGCAGTCTGCCCTTGGGGATAGAGAAATCCAGGCCTGCTGCCTTTAGGAATTGCTATGTACCTTGTAATAGTTGTCTTCCCCACTGGCTAGGGAGAAGTTACACACGCTAGATCTGCAGGGGACAGGGCCTGGAGCAGCCTGGCCAGCCGCTACATTCCACAGAAGCCCAGCCCAGAAGGGATGAAACAGGGTCCCTTCCTGTGACAGTCCCTAGAGGGTCTTAAGCTGCCTACACTTTCACTTCTAGACCATGAATACTTCAGGTTTATTTTTATTGATTGACTGATTGCTCTAGTGGTCATGGCTGTCCTGTAACTGCTATGTAGAGCAGGGTGGCCTTGACTCACAGAGCTGCCTACAGCCTCCCAAGTTCTGATGTTAAAGGCGCGCACCACCTACCTAGCCTTTGTCTTTCATTTTCAATCTCTCTCTCTCTCTCTCCCTCCCTCCCTCCTTTTTTCTTTGTTTTTTGTTTTTTGTTTTTTCCGGACAGGCTCTCATATATCCCAGACTGGCTTCTAAGGATAGCCTTGAACCTGTGAATCTTCTGCCTCACCTGTGAGTGCTAGGATTAAAGGCATATACACTATGCCACTCATTCCCAGTCCTTTTGACTTGTTTTAATTAATTTATTCTTTACTTGAGTGTTTTGTCTTCATGTACACCCACACACCAGAAGAGGGCACTAGATCTCATTATAGATGGCTGTGAGCCACCACGGTTGCTGGGAATTGACCTCAGAACCTCTGGAAGAGCTCTGAACTGCTGAGCCATCTCTCCAGGCTCCCCCGACACTGTTTTCACTTTATGAGACAGTCTCATAGAGTTGATCAGGGACTGTGAGCACGCTCTGTAGGCCAGGCAGGCCTTAAACTTTTCTATCTCCTGCCTCACTCACCCTCTTGAGTAGCTAGAGTTATAGGCACTGATGCTGGACCCAGGTCTCTCTTTTTTGAATTATTTACTTAGTACTGGTGAGCATAGCAACCCAGCCCACTCTTTCTATAGACTGCTGGGGTAGAGGAGTGAAGGACCAATTCTGCCTTTTGTATGAAGCTGCAGGAGCTACCAGGACATAAAGTCATGATCCTTCAGCTATTGTCTCGGAGTCTTTAGTCAGAAGGTCAAGACCACAGAACAAGTCTCTCTCATTACCCTGTAATGCATTGATTGGTTAGGCAAACCCAGACACAAGCCCCAGGGGCCCCAGCAGAACCAGGCCATTGTCCTTGAACAAAACCCAAGTTGTGTTAACAAGTGAGAAGTCGAGGGGAAAAACTGCTGGGCGGCATCCAGGGTCTCCACAAAGCTGTATGTCTAGGTGGAGCCACTGGGGAGGAGTGTCGCTGTGGGGCAGAGGGCAGCAACCACCTGAAGACCGGGGAGAAATGGGCAGCAGCCAGAGCCCTATAGACTTATGGGTAAAAGACTCAGTGGCATGGGATCAGCACAGAAGGCGGGAGGGGCCGATTGCTAGGGTCTCTCAAGCATGTCAAAGGGTTTGAAATCTGTCCACCAAGTGTAGTAGAAAGATAGACTCGAAGGAGGGAAGGGCCACAGTCTGTTTGTGCTTTGACGAGATCATCTTGGCCCCTGAAGCAGAAGGTAGCAAGAGAGGAGGAATGGAGACAGGTTGGAAAGTCTCAGTCCCTGGGGCTGGAGAGACGGCTCAGCAGCTGAGAGCACTGGCTGCTCTTCCAGAGGACCCGGGTTCAGTCCCCAGAACTGCCTGTAAATTCATAATTCCAGGGATCTAACACCCTCTTCTGGCCTCCATGGGTTAAGCAAAAAACACTCCTATGCTAAAATAAAATATAAAGGAAGCTTCAGACCAGGAGCTAGAGGCAGAGCTCAGTGGTAGAACTTACTTCACATGTGCAGGGCTGTACCCTAGCACTGACTGAGGGGACCATGGGAGGATGGTGGAAACCGTAGGAGTCTAAGTATTTGGGGTTTGCTTTGGCCATCATTGGGCAAAGACTCCATCTACATGGAGATCTTTTTGTTCCTGACTAGCTCACGCTGTTCCTTTGTCCTGGACTGCCATCTGTGCCTCCCAACAACACTTACTCATCTCCAGGCACTGACACATCATCGCCTTTGTCCAGCCTTCCCAGCCCCACCCCTCCCTGCAGAAATACCCACACCCTCCTTGGCTCCAGCACTCTCTCCATAGGCCCTCCCTGGTGCACTGAGCACGTCTGTCCCATGCTAGTCATTTGTTTACTTGCCTGTCTTTCTCTCTGGCTTATGAGCTTCACGGAGCTCGCTGTCTCCTTGCAGAGACCACATGGACGACTGTGACTACTGTAACCTACCAACCACACATGATTAAGAGCTCCCCTGAAGGAAGGGTGGGGATGTGGGTGCTGTGGGTGCTGTGGGCACTGGGACTGTGCAGGGGTGCTCTGGCTGTTCCTCTGACCTCCTTGGCCATTAGTGGCCATTTTCTCAATGTCTCCTTTGTCTGCTCAGCTCGCTCATTGCCTAACATAAACGTGCATACTGTCTGGATGCGCAAAGTGTGAGCTCCTGACACCTACATGCACATCCACAGACATACACAAGTGTGACCATGGCTTCTGTTTCTAATCATCTCCCCAGGACTTTCCAAAGACAGGTTATAAATCTGCACTCTATAAATGGCTGGTAGATGAGGGAGGAAAGGAGGGAGACAGGAAGGAAGGAACATGGCTTGAGAAGTGTATCAGAGAGGCTGTAAATGGAGATGAAGTAGGATCGACCTAGGAGAAAGCTGAGCAGGTGGAGGTCTGGAAAATGGGTGGCTGCTTCCTTAACCCATTTCCCTCCCTTCTGGATTTCCCAATAGGCTTGGGGGCCATAGGCTGGGGGACCTCCCCTCACACTCGCTGTGCCAGTGTCCTGTTACTACCCAAGATGCTGGGCAAAGAAGGCAGACTCTTTGTCCTGGGATATGCTTTGGCTGCTATCTACAAAGGTGAGGAGTGGCTGACCCAGAATGCCAGTTGGTGACACCAAAGCGGTGATCCTGGGCAGATCATCCAGTGGGGACCATGTTGTTGAAAGAGGAAAGTGTATGGTGGTGGTGGTGGTGATGGTGGTTGTGGTATTTGTGGTGGTTGTGGTGGTGATGGTGGTGGTTGTTGTGGTGATGGTGGTTGTGGTATTTGTGATGGTGGTGGTGGTGGTGATGGTGGTGGTTGTTGTGGTGATGGTGGTTGTGGTGGTCGTGGGGTATCACATCTTACTGTTCCAACTTACTGCATTTCTTTGAGAATGCCTTCCCACCTCTTGGCCTCCTTAGTTTATGGGGCTGAAAAGACAGGGATTGAACAAGATCTCTCATAGGCTTGCTCAGGCCCATCATTACACGGTCCTAGAAGGTAGCCTACAGGCTCGAAGGTGCTCTGTGTGCAGAGAAGGTACCGGTGGTGGCTTTAAGAGGGAACTGACTCTGCAGAGAGGTGACCTACGGGGTTTCTTCTGCTAGGGCCAGCAGCCAACCTTAAGTACAATCTCAATGAAGTGATAGCATCCCTGGGCTGCACCGTGGAGCTGCAAATCAACAACACACGGGCGGCCTGGCGTGTCTCCACCGCCCCACTGAGGGCAGTGTTCAAGGACCTGATGGTAAGGACTCTGTATAGCCCCTATCTCCAAGACTGGGAACATGACCTTGGATCTACAGTGTCCTAGTGGGGATGCCCCTAGTATATTTTGCAGTGTTGTGCCCAAACATTGCAGAGCCCTTCCTGATCTTGGGATGCTAAAAGCCAGGAGAACATACTATCATTGGGATATAATAACTCCTCATTCCCAGATGCCTGCATGGGCAGGACTCTAGTTAAGCAGCTGAATTAAAATGTAGGGAAATTGGGGACATTGGCCTTTGAAGACCAGAGGCATCAGAGAATAGGAAATTTGGGGGCTAGCGGCTAGGAGGTTGGGAATGTTAGAGAGACGGGGAGAGAGGAGGCCACGGGGGTACAGGACACTAGGAGTGACGGCCTAAAGTTCAAAATTATGGGAGTTACTGAGCAGTAAAGACGAAGGGTTAGGGTTAGGAGAAGGCTGAGGGTCTGAAGTAAGGCTGCCAAGACGGGAGCTGTGGGGAACTGGAAGGAGGCTTTGTCTCAGGCCTAGGTCCCTGTGGGCCTAGGTAAGAGCCCAAAGTGTAGCATCACCAGAAGACACACTGGGAGGTAACAGAGTCTGCAAGCCCTTTCCTGCCTCCTCCAAACCCCAGGGCAGCAAAGAGTCATTAAGAGCAGAGACTTTGAACATCTCCAGCTCCTTCCAAGACCTGGATGCCCAGGTAAAAAGTGAAATTGGGTATATACCTGAGGATGCCACAGACACTCCAGGCACAGAGGCCCATAGAGTTGCCCGAGGCCGACTCCGCCTGTCCACACAGAAGATGTATGAGCAGAAGACCAAGCTGCGCTGCTCTTGTGAGGAGTGTTCCTGAGCAGGGCAGGGAGGGGCAGACTTTGGGGCCAAGCTCAGGCCAGGGCATGAGAACCCTGATGCCTTTGTCTCTTTGCTACAGATGTGGTAAATGAGGCCGTGGTCAGCTGCCACCGCTGGTTTAAAAGAAAGCATCAACAGTGCATGGAACGGATCTCCGTCCCACTCTTGAACCACCTGCTCTGCCTGCCCATGAAGTTCAAGTTCTTCTGTAGCATTGCCAAGGGTCAGTGGCAGGCAGGATGGTGACAGGTCCCCAGATGACAGGAGATGAACCCTTGACGACCACATTAGCTATAAGGCTAGAGGGTAGGCAGCTGTAGAGGATGTGGGCTCTGTGGGGATGAGTCCCCCCTACTAACTTCTCTGTGGTAGAGATGAGTTTCAGCTGAGCTCCAAACTCCATCTCTCCATTGGAAAGACTGAAATAACAATAGTTCTCATCCCCATAAGGGTTTTGAAATTGACCAGGCTAATGCATGCCAAGTCCTAATAGAAGTGGTACCCAAAGGAAGTGCTCCAGAAATGCCGGATACTGTCGTTAGTATTTGGAATGTTTAAAGACAGATGCCAAAACAGGAGTGAATTCGCTGGGCAGCTTATCCCAGCACTTGGGAGGCAGAGGCAGGCAAATCTCTGTGAGTTCAAGGCCAGCCAGAGCAAAGCATCAGGCCTTGTTACTGGGTGGGAGAGTCCACAGCTTGTAGAGCCTGGGCTCCAGCTCAAAGAAGTTCTGACTTGGCCCCACTGTCCTCCAGTGATGGAGATTTGGTGTTACAAACGCATCCCCGTGGAAGGCAACTTTGGACAAACTTATGACTCACTCAACCAGTCTATTAATGGTCTGTATGGAGAATTTACAGCCAATATTGACATTAAGGTAGGAGACAGAGGCATGAGAGACGGGAAGAGCAGATGGGGAACGGGAGGAGAGGAAGGAATGAAGAGACAGGCAGAAAAGACAAGTGGGAGAGGTGTCTGAGTGTGGAGGAGGGAAGGAGATGACCGTGGGGGGGGATACCGTCAGCCTGTGGAATTGTATATAACCGGCTTGGGGATGGGATGGATAGTCAGGCATGAGACAGAGCCAAGTAATGTGGGTACAGGGTAGCAAGACTGTCACAGAGACTGCTGAACAGGTAAAGTGACCACTCTTAGAGGTCCTGGGAGGATTAGGGGCTTAAGTAGGAGGCTAGTGGAAATGTGTCACCAAGAGGCCATGGGGTATGGAAGATTGCATCAGGCTGTGTGGACACGTTTCCTCCCCAGGAAGAGAAGCAAGCTGCAGTGGTGGGTCTCAACTCGAGCTGGGAGCATGTGAGCGTGGAGGTGCGGGACTATGTTCGCAAGCAGGAGGCCCATCTGCAGTGGGCGGCAGGGCTGCTGCATGTGCTCCTGACTTGCACCTTCCTGCTGGTCTTCCACGCGTGAGCAGTCCCAAGCCCCCCCCTTCCTCCACCCCGGGTGGGAGCCCTGGTATAGGAGATACACAGCCAGCCCCCTAATTCAGAATCTGACTCTTATTTGCCTGTTTTTATGGTTAATAGACATGTAGACAGTCTATTAAGGAATGCTGTTATCCATGTTTCTACCATCTTAAAAACAACAACAACAACACAACTGTCTTTCTTATCTGCCTCCTTCAGGCATCTGTCCTAACACGGCTTCTCTGGACACATTCAGCTCTGACTGGGGACTTGTCTTGTCCCGCACATTCCGTCCGCTTGGCTCTGACTTGGTGCCCTTTCCTCATCCAGCTTCATTCTCTCCTGCCTGCTGTGTTGGCAGGCTCCTCTCCTTCCGTAGGACAAAGTCCTCAGCCCTTCCCAGCCAGTGTCTGTCTACCTGGGGCTGCCCTGGCCCTCACTTTACTCAGCTTCCCCCACTGACTTCTGGACCTTCTCCTTTTCTCCACCCTCAAGTGCCTGGGCTAGGCAGTGACAGAGACCCTGTACTTCAGGCTAGAATGGTCCGTGAAGGATTCTATACATAGCCAGGACCCTGTGGAAGGATGAAGATGAACAAAGCATATTGCTAGCCTGGAGTTATCCCTGGTCTAGTTAGGCGGTTGGAAGGACACCCAGGACACAGAGAGCTCAAGGCTACTACTGTGGATGGCTATGGGGACAGGTGTGGGGGCCAAGGATGTACCTCAGGGGGAAGGGAGGCCGTATCTGGGCTCCAGAGGCTGCAGGTAACATCTGTGGTCAAGGGAAGGAAGGGCAGTGTCTTGAGTGAGGGTCTCGGCATCTGTAGTTTATGGCAGTGGCTGGGTAGAGGGCTGGGCTGAGGACAGCTTGGCCCAAAAGCCCTACAGGAAGACCCTGAGTGAGGGTGGGGGTGGGTGATATAGGGCCAGAGGCCAGGCTAGGTCAGAGAGTTAGGGGGCCTGGAGAGTGAGGCAGGGCAGGAAGATGGCCCAGATGGAAGGAAGTGGGAAGGTTCAGCAGTTCTCAAAGCCAAGCTTGGGAGGGAAGAGAGGAAGCATAGTCTAAAGGTACTGCCAGGCTTTCAACCTGGGTGAGATCACTCAGGAACAGGACAGAGCTGGGGGAAGTTGTCTCCAGCCTAGGAAACCCAATGTTGCAGTGGTAGATCTCTCCACAAGGGGGCGCCCCAGCCTATCTTTGCTTTTTTTTTTTTTGAGGCACCCCGCTGGCATTGTTCTCTAAAAGTGAGATTTATGTTTCACACTTTACAATTTATTTCTGCAATTTAGCATGTTTCCACAATTGTAATTTTTCCTTAGGAAATAAGCATGATATGGGACTTTGGGGGTTACACAGACAATATCTACATACGCACACATGTCTGCACTGAAGGGACGCCAGGAAGGGCAGGGAGACGCTGGAAAGACATGTCTGGATAGGAGGGAGCTTTGCTTGAGGCGTGCAGCGGGCAAAGCTGTAGGGCATGGTGGGGAACACCTTTACTGCCAGCATTCAGGCCAGCCAAGGTTACACTGTAAGACTTTGTCTCAAAAATAAAGAAAGGTGAATATAGGAGCCATAGTACTGAGTGATTCCTGCAGTCTGGAGGGTTTTCTGCTTCAGTGCATTGACTTTCTTCATCCTGCAAGATAAGTATCTGCCCCTAACTCACAGACGGCCAGACTGCACATGCATTCCTCTGCTGGACCCTGACAGTCACATAGGTGGACATCTTCTACTCACCACCAGAAGGCAGGGTGGAGCCTGCCCCTTTCACAACAGGTCACCTGGCCCTGCTTTAGGCACAGAGACGCTTAATGAATGCCAGTTGATCTGATGAGTGGCTGGGTCTACAAGAGCCCATCACTGGTAGATGGGAAAGAGTGACCAAAGAGACAGAGAGCTCCGTCTGTCCCTCCATAGGTCCTTCTCTTACCTGGACAGCTATAATTGGGACATCCGCTTTGACAACATCTACATCAGCACCTACTTCCGTCAGATTGATGAGCGCAGGAAGAAGCTGGTGAGGAAACTCTGCCTGGTAGAGGATGCCATACTGTGCCCCGTGGGCTTCATACCTCAGGAGAGTGAAGGCCCTTAGGGATTTTACCTATGTGTACTGTTTTTAATGTGTATGTTCCTGCTTGTCGGTGTGTGTGCCCTATACATGTATGCCATGCCCTGGGAGCGCAGCACTTGCTGATGGAGACCCTGAAACTGGAGTTAGAGACAATTGAGCCACCTCATGGTGGCTGGGAACTGAACCTGGCCTGTGAAAGAGCAACTACCCTTAACTACTGAGCTACCCATCCAGTCCCTTTTCTTTCCTTCCTCTTTTTGTTTTTTTTAGGGCAAGCAGAGTCTGTTGCCCCTCCGAAAGGCAGAAAAGAGATATGTTATTTTCCCTTTCAAGCCCTCCATCCAGGCCTCAGAAATGCGGAATGTGGTAAGATTGGATCAGAGAACAGGATGGGTGGGCAACTTGCAGGTGGGATTCTGAGGGTGGAGGGCAATCCAAGCTCCAAGCCAGGACAGGGGACACCCAACCCCACCTACCTGGGCTCTCTGCAGGCAAGGGAACTGCTAGAGATACTGCCCATCCTGCTCCTGCTCCTGGTGCTGTGTGGGCTCGACTGGGCCCTCTACTCCGTCTTTGACACCATCCGCCAACACTCCTTTCTACAGTACTCCTTCCGAAGTGCGTGACAAGCACCCCCTCCCCTCCCGCAAAGCATCTCCTGCACCTCTACCCTATCTGCAACCGTTCACTCCTTCCCCAAGTCCAACCTCAGCGCCTTAACTCCAGCTCTTACCTGGGATCGCCCTCTCTCCACCCTAACCAGGCAGTCACAAACTGGAGGTAAAGGTTGAGGGAGACTCCATGCTGGCCAGGCTTCTCCGAAAAACCATTGGCGCTCTGAACACCTCTTCAGATACAACAGTGGAGTCAAACAACATGCGTGAGTGATGCACAAGGCTGGCACCTGTGGACTCAGGGTAGGGTGCGTGAGTGATGCACAAGGCTGGCACCTGTGGACTCAGGGTAGGGTGCGTGAGTGATGCACAAGGCTGGCACCTGTGGACTCAGGGTAGGGTGCAACCCAAAGAAAATAGGGCAGAACTGGAAAAGATTTTGGAAGGGAAGAGAAAAGGTTTGGTATGCTTTAACCGGAAGTCAGAGCCCAGGAGAGCTTGGTTCATAGAAAACTGGTTGCCAGCATTTGAAGGCCCAACCTCCTGGTCCAACAGACCTTTCTGCCATAATGAAATCGAGATCAGCAGCCTTCGGAGGTGGTGTGGGGGGCAGAGAGGAAATAGCTATGGTATTGACAGAGAAGCTATGCAAGATGGAGGGCATTAGATGGGAAGTCCTCTCTGTACCTCCTGCTAGGTGGGGAGATCAACGCAGTGCTGCCCTGTGCCTCGGTTGGCCCTGAGCAGATTGCTGACAGCCTGCCTCCTCCCCCCAGCCTGCCTGCCCCAACCCATAAGCATGGATGCCAGGGCCTACTGGAGAGCGTCGCTGCCAAGCATCCTGCTTGTGTGCCTTTGCTTAGCCCAAGCTTTTGGCTACAGGCTCCGGAGAGTCATTTCAGCATTCTACTTCCCCAAGGTGATCTTCCCCCCCCTACAGCTCCCTCTCAGTCCTGCACACACCCCCATGCTCTGTCATCATCACTGAGTTCCCCTTGCTCATCACCCATCCCCTCAGCGAGAGAAGAAGCGGGTTCTGTTCCTCTACAATGAGTTACTGAGGAAGAGAGCAGCTTTTACTAAACTGAGGAGGGCCGCTATTGTCCGTCGGGCACGTCAGCAGAGGGCTCCGGTAAGCACAGTCCTGGGCAAGCCTGAAGACTCTCAGAGAAGGGGACTCCCTTTCAATGCGCTCAGCACCCTGAGTGTCCCAGGCCTATTGGAGCCCAGTGGGTCAGGCAGGATGTTGGTTGTAGCTTCTGGAGGTCAGAGTTGTGCCCATCTCTGAACTTCAGGACTCAGCACAACTTGAGCAAGTAGCGGCCCCTTAGGAAGTGGTAGAAAGGGGAAGTCAGATCTGACTGTATGTTTGTAGGAAAGCGAGCAACACAGATCAGAGAGAAGCCGCTGGTAAGCCCAAGGCGGTTCTGGAAAAGGGAGAGGAGGCAGGTGGTCGGGGGCCAGTGGGCCTCATCTCCTTATGCTCCTTCATGAAGACACAGAGTCAGAACCAGGTTTGAGTCCACACTTGTGGAAGCTGTGGGAGCCTGTGGCCCTTCCTCACGGTGTCTGCTTTTCCTTGGAAGGATGGGGTGTTGAGACAGGTCTGTGAGGCCATTCTTAAGAGTTGTAAGGGTGATAAAGAAGCCTTGGTTTAAATCCGCCCCCACCCTCGAGACTCTGATTGCTGTGTGACCTTGGGGACTCAAGGGCTGGGCCTTGCTTTCTCTTTTCTGTAAGATGGTGTTAACTACCTCACTTGTTCAGCTGTTACAAGCTGCTTTATTTCCTTGATGCTAGTATGAGAATAACATTCTATATGTGTGATAACTGTCACTGCATGTCAGTCACTGTACATATGTCGCTGCATGTCACTGTATGTATGTCACTGCATGTCACTGCATGTCACTGCATGTCACTGCATGTATGTCACTGCATGTCACTGCATGTATGTCACTGCATGTCACTGCATGTATGTCACTGCATGTCACTGTATGTATGTCACTGCATGTCACTGTACATGTCACTGTACATGTCACTGTACATGTCACTGCATGTCACTGCATGTCACTGCATGTCACTGCATGTCACTGTATGTATGTCACTGCATGTCACTGCATGCCTGAACAAACAACTTTTGTTCCCTCAGTTCTCTGACCCGAAGGAGGTATGGTAATAGTGACAGTAAACACAGCCGGGTGATGGTGGTGCACACCGTTAATGCCAGCACTCAGGGCCAGCCTGCCATACAGAGATGTACAGAGCAAGTTCCAGGACAGCCAGGGATACAGAGAAACCTGTCTTGAAAAACAAAACAACATGGGCTGGAGAGATGGCTCAGTGGTTAAGAGCACTGGCTGCTCTTCCAGAGGACCTGAGTTTGATTCCCAGAAACCACATAGTGGCTCACAACCATCTGTAATTCCAAGATCTGACACCCCTACACAGTTATACATGCAGGCAAAACACAATTCACATAAAAAATAAATATTAAAAAAATAAAAACAAAACAACAGGATGAGCTGGGCAGCTGGATGGGCATGTACTTTGCTACAGTTCCCTCTTATAGGTACCGACATTATAGAAGGGGGCTGGGAAGATAGCTAGGAGGCTAAAAGTACAGGCCACCAAGCCCACCACATGGGAAAAGGAAAGACTCCCACACAAGCCACATGGCACACACACACACAGCAGCCACAGGCTGGAATCCCTTGACCTTGGTCTTGAAGTAAACCGAATCCCAATGGCTGGATGAGGTTGGAGGGAAATGTATTCTAAACTCAAGAAACAGGATATGAATAAACTCAGAGACCAAAGGCTAAGCTAAGGAAACGCATCACACACACACACATACACACACACACACACACACACACACACACACACACACACACACCCAGGGAGGCTGAGCAAGGCTCCAAAGAAACAGATCCTGCAGCTCTCTGAAGGCCAAGGCCATATCTGCTTTTATCTGTCAGTAGTGGGGCCCTGGGCTTTCTTAAGCAATGGCTAGTGAAGGATTCCTGGCAGGTGGATGAAGAAGGTATTTGGAAAGTGGGATACTGAACTTAATGATAGCAAATTTGTGATATGCTTCCTGCCAGATTTGAATGAAATCTGACTCACGAAAGTTACACCATCTTTCTAAGACTTTTATTTTTTTTGTAAAATTTTAAACTTTCATTTGTTTATTGCAACCCAGTGTTTTGCCTACACATATGTCTGTGCCCCTCGTGAGTGGCAGGCTCCCAAGGAGACCAGGAGATCATCAGATCCCCCAGAACTCGAGCTACAATTGTTAGCAGGGACTCAAATCTGGGACCTCTGGAAAGAGGGCCACCGAGCCATCTCTCCAGCCCTCCTGTAAGGTGTAATTAACCATAGTCAGTCTGCCCCTACTCCCTTCAATGCTTCATTGTAAGAATCAAATTAAGCTGCTTTTCAGGTGTGCATGATAGCTGTTATCCTCTGGGGAGACCGTTTCCGCATTCCATCACGGAGGAAATAGATAGAGGCTCTTTAGGACTCACTTCCAAGACACCCTCGCCCTCCAGGGCTCTCTGGTCCACCCCAGCTTCCTCCAACAAACCGCTGTCAGGCCCAGGGCTCTCGGCCCACCTGGCATTACCCGACCCGCCTCGCCTCGCCTCCCAACAGCGCCACCACCTGGTGGACACTGTGTACCGCCGGTACCCTCTCCTGCGCCGCTTGACGCGTCGGCGCTGCGTCGTGTGCCAGGCACCCGAGACGCCCGGGTCCTACGTGTGCCCCTCTCCGGACTGCCAGGCCGTGTACTGCCAGTCGTGCTGGGACGACATGCGTCGGCGGTGCCCCGCGTGCACGCCCTACGAGGAGCTCTCTTCCTCCGCCTACAGCGACAGCAACGACGACACCGTCTATGGCGAGTGAAGGGATGCTGCCCGCCTTCTTGCCTAATAAAGTGTGATGCACGCTCCTGCGGTGGCGCTTCGCGGGGGTCGGGTCGGGGACTGGGGAAGCCGGAGGCACCATCCCGCACAACCCTCACGAAGCGGGGTCACAGACTCCAGGCGGGCCGGCAGCGAAGAGGCGGGGGAGGCGCGAGTCCGCCGCGTCCACGCCGATCCCGGGAGCTGCCGGAAAGAGGCTGCGCTGGGCCGCGCGCGGGGGCGGGGCCTCGGGGCCTCGGAGGGGACGGGGCGGGGCCCGGAGGCTGCGCGGAGCGAGCGGAGCGGAGCCGAGCCGAGCTGGTGTCCGCGGCGGCGGCTGCTTCCCCACGCGTGGCCCCGCACCTGCTGCCCTCGTCCCGCCCGGAGCTCCGCGGTTATGCGGCTGGCGCTGCTCTGGGCCCTAGGACTCCTGGGCGCGGGCAGCCCTCGGCCCTCCCCGCCGCTCCCAAATATAGGTGAGTTCCCAGGCGAGAGCGGGTCTGGGGGTGAGTGGGAAGAAGGGTGCTGGGGTCAGCCACCTCCTAACCAGGGTGCAGCTTGCCTGGTTAGCTGACCAAGGCCTAGGGCAGGCAGGTCATCTGGAGAAGGGGAGGATGCTGGCGTCCCCTGTCCAGAAGTCCTGGGTGACCCGCAGACACTTTAGGCTGTGCACCGAGGAGCCTGGCCAGCGCCCCTCAGAATCACGGAGAGTCACTTCCCGGGACTGTCACCTCCGTCTCTCTAGGGCCCAGCTGACAGTCCGCCCTGTGCAGTGGCCATGGGCTTTAGTGAAAAGGCTATTTCCAGCCTGGGCGGACAGCCCCGCTCACCCTGGCGAGCCGGAGGGCCCCGAGGAGCCCGGGAGGGAGCACTTGCCAGGAAAGAGTCTGGGACACCAGCTCCTCCTTGGAACTTTCACTTCCCGCTGCTGCCTTGGGCTGGGGGCCGAGAGGGTAGGCGGGGGTGGAGTGTCCGGAGGGGACAGGGCCATTGTTGGGGGGTGCTGGCGGAGGAAGCGGAGGCTGTTGGGAACGGGTGCGCCTGACTGGCCATCAAGGCTGTTTAGGGAGTCGGAGTGTTTGCACTGCTCGCCCAGAGATGGGCGTTCCCAGCATCTCTTCTGTGAGGTAAAGGAAGGGCAAGTGGGCACCAGGCCACAAGGCTTCTCCCAGTCCTAAGAAAGCACATTCCTGATTGGGTGGGGGGTGTGATGGAGAAGGGATGGAACAGGCAGGGTGCCGGCGAGAACCTGGGATTGGCCGGAGGGAGCCAAGGAGGGGCCGCAAACTGGGTAAGCTGAACTTTCTTTAGGAACTTGTGGATGAAATCGGCAAATTGGGATTTCTAGTATCCGCTTTTAAATCCCAGCATGCACTGCAGGAGCCCTTAAGTCCTTGATGTGCTGGGAGTTGGTGGGTGTCCGAGGAGGACACCAGTCACCCCAGCCTTGCCAAGGGTTCCCTCAGCAATCTCTCAGCATGTTCTGGGACCCTGCAGGAGGCACTGAGGAGCAGCAGCAAGGCAAACCAGAGAAAGCCCTGAGGGGATTCCTGAAGAGACAGGTCCTTCAGGACAGCCCTCCAGTTAGCCTAGCAGAAGTGCTTCAGGTGAGCCCATCCTGCTAATATTTTCTCACACTTCACATTAGTAATCATCTTGAGGCCAGACTTTGGCTACACAGCCAGTGAACAGACTTTGTACCAGGTCCATGCGGTCTAGCTGCTTTTCCTCAGCCCCTGGCTACATGCGGCCCCTTTTCCTCTACACATCTGTCTGCCTCAGCCCAGTCAGCTCATTCATGCACACTGCCAGAGTCATCCCATGCACTGGGGAGAGATTCAGAAAAGGAAGGACAGGCGCTCTCTCTCTCTCTCTCTCTCTCTCTGTCTCTCTCTGTCTCTCTCTCTCTCTCTCTCTCTCTCTCTCTCTCTCTCTCTCTCTCTCTCTCTCTCTGGCTGAGTCAGAGGAAGGGCTGGGGCCTGTGCCGGGTCCTTCATGATGCTTCCTCTCTGGGCAGGAAGCCGAGGAGGGTGGCTCAGATACCTTCCTTGACCTCCCCACACAAGCCCCTAGAACAATGCCCCAGTCCAGGCAGGGCTTCCTGGTCCCTCCCTTGGGATCCCCCAACCAGTGACATAATCATTGGTACTCTCCTGAGAACCTGAGGCTTTCTAGTTAGAAAGGGTAGGAGTTGTGGGCAGGGCTAGTGGAGGTGACATGCCTCTGGTGTTCACAGGCTGGCCTACCTGAGGCCCTGAAGATCAGATTGGAGCTGGATGGTGAGAGTCATGTCCTGGAGCTTCGACAGAATAGGTAAGGTGGCAGATATGAATAAACACAGGGAAATGATTTACGTACATTTATTATGCACCAGGTACCAAGCACTCACCCTTATGGACGCCTTATCAATCCTATGAGGTAGATACTGTTATAAATCTCTAACACATGAGGGAGTGAAAGCCCAGAGAAATTAAACTAACTTGCCTGAGCTCACCCAGTCATATATCTCCAAAATCATACTGGAGCACAGAAAGGTTGGAGGAGACAGCAGCCCAGCCTTTAGACTCCGTGGCCTCAGGGGAACTGAGGAGTTTGGTGGCATGGCCGCCTGGTCCCTAACGTATCCTTGCCCACCTCACTAGCTTGTCACTGCAAGGCCGTATGAAGTGGCTCTGACACTGCCTTCCTTTCATCACAGAGATCTAGTCCCTGGCCACCCAACTCTGGTGTGGTACCAGCCTGATGGCACTCGGGTGGTCAGTAAGGGACACAGTCTGGTGAGTCAGGTCTTCTTATGCTGCTTCTGGCCGGGCAAAGGAGGGAAGAATGATGGCAGTGTGGCAGGCCCGGAGGATATGATGTGGGAGGATACTATGGTCTTCCCTTTGAGCTGGTACCACTAATGTGGCTTCCCTGTCACAGGAACATTGCTGCTATCGAGGAGGAGTGCAGGGCCACCCCGGCTCACGGGTCTCTCTCTGTACCTGCTCTGGGATCAGGTACTGTGAGTGGCTTTGATATCAGGGAAGAGGACACACGGGCAGGCACCTGAAATGCTCTCTGACTCCCTGACTTCTTCCTTAGGGGGTTGGTGGTCCTGTCCCCAGAGAGAAGCTACACACTGGAGCTGGGACCTGGAGACCTTCAGGGTCCTCTTGTTACTCGGGTCCAAGACCACCTCCTGCCAGGCCACACCTGTGTCCCAAGTTGGCATGCATTTGTGCCCACTCAGGTTGGGCCAGACCTTCTGCTGGGACAGCACCACATTCACAGGGTGAGGAAGCATGGAAGCAGCATTGGGCTGACTCAGAACCCGGCAGTGATGGTAGCTTCTTCCTCCTTTGATCTTCCTCCTAAAAGACAGACTCTTTCAAATGAAGAAAGAGTGCTTAGATAACTCCCCTGAGGCCATCATCCACTAGGAGACAGTATGTGTAAGATTGAGAAGCAGGGTTCACCTCAGCTACCTACCCCGTGTCATCTAGGGCATTCACTTGAGCAGAAACTTCACCTAGAAAGCAATACAACCACAGTTTCTTAACTTACAAAGGAAGGATCACACTGTGGTGTGCAAGGAAAGGTCCGTGGATTATATATGTGTCTAGTGCTGAGCCCTGGGCCTGGAGTAGCCTGTTTGACAATGTCAACTATTATTTAGTTGTTTTTTGTTTCTGTTTTGAGACAAGGTCTCACTGTGTGGCCCTAACTGGCTGGGAACTTGCTTTATAGACCAGGCTGGCCTTGAATTCACACACCTGCCTCTGTGTCCCAAGTGCTGGGATTAAGGGCATGGGCCACTGGCTTTAGTGTTTTTAAACATTGGAAGAAGCCAGTTTGTGGTACACAACTCTATCTTTAAGATTTATTTATTTGTTTGTTTGTTTATTATGTATACAGTACACAGAAGAGGGCACCAGATGTCACCATAGATGGTTGTGAGCCACCCTGTGGTTTTGCTGGGAATTGAACTCAGGTCCTCTGGAAGAACAGTCGGTGCTCTTAACCTCTGAGCCACCTCTCCAGCCCCCACAACTCTATCTTAGCAGTAGTTTGGGAAACGGAGGCAGGAAAGTTCACTACCAGCTGGAGCTTTACAAGGCACTGTCTCAAGAAATGGAAGGCTTGGGTTTTGCTCTTGATTAGAAAAAGCCGAGTTTGGAGGGAGTGTTGGGTCTCATGACCAGCTTCATCCATTCTTGGCCTGCTACGGGCAGGTCTCTGGCTTCTCGTGCTTCCCATGAGGCCTTCATCCTCTGACAGCTCAGGGAGGCCATGGCCCTCAGGGGGATCTGCCTGACACACCCCACTTCTTACCCACAGCTTAAGCGGGATGTCATAACAGAGACCAAAATTGTAGAGCTGGTAGTTGTGGCTGATAACTCAGAGGTGAGTGTACAGACACTGAAGCCCTCTCCCGCTCGCCCTGCCACCCATTTTCCCACCATATTTCAAGGCAACCCTGTTGTTTGCTTTTGCTCCTTTTTATTTTTGGAGGGGGTCTGCCCCCAGCTCCCAGATAATTTACACTGGAAAGCTTATTCTTTTTTTTTTAACACTTTTTTTTTATTTTATTATTTAATTATTCGCCTTGGTGTTTGCCTGGAACTGGAACTACAGACAGTTGTCAGCTGCCATGTGGGTGCTGGGAATCGAACCCGGGTCCTCTGGAAGAGCAGACGGTGCTCTCAACCACCGAGCCATCTCTCCAGCCCCGAAAGCTTATTCTTAATTATAAATGCTGGGCCTTCACTTGGCTTATTTCTTGCCTGCTTTTTAAAAAATCCCATCAACGTTATGCCTCTGGGCTTTTCTCATTCTGTAACTTCTGTAGGTCTTATCGGTGGCTGGCCCCCAGCACCCTCCTCTCCTTCCTCCCGCCTCACTGTTGGCTCTTCAGCTCTTTATTAGACCATCAGGTGTTTTAGACAGGCACCGTAACACAGCTTCACAGAGTTAAACAAACACAACACAAACAAAACAAACATACTTTAAAATAATATTCTACACCATAGCCCCTCTTGACCCCCAGGTCAGAAAGTACCCTGACTCCCAACAGCTGCTGAACCGAACACTAGAAGCGGCCTTCCTGCTGGACACGGTGAGTGTGTGGCTGAGTGAGGCTCCCACGGCTCCCTGCTGAGGCCCAGCCCCTGTCTTTATTGAACCTGAGCTCTCTCAGCTCTTCCAGCCCCTGAATGTCCGAGTAGTCCTTGTGGGCCTCGAGGCATGGACCCAGCATGACCTGATAGAGATGAGCTCCAACCCTGCTAGCCTGTTAGACAACTTCCTCCACTGGCGTCGGACAGACCTGCTGCCTCGCATGCCCCATGATAGTGCCCAGCTGGTGACGTAAGGCTCCATCCCAAGCTCAGCTACTGGGACCTGGTGCCATCTTGTCAGCGCCTTCAGCTCCTCAGAGCTCAGACGGTGGCTCTCGACCCTGATCTTTTACCTCCATCCCACAGTGGCATTTCCTTCTCTGGGCCCATGGTGGGCATGGCCATTCAGAACTCCATCTGTTCTCCTGACTTCTCAGGAGGTGTGAACATGGTAAGTCACCTGCAGGGCTGTCTCCTCATTTCCCGTTCCACTTCTCCTGGGGATGGGATCTTTATTTGCTGAAAGCTCACTTTAAACTCCACCAGCCTCAAAACTGTGTGAAAAGAGGGTAAAGTCCACAAAGTGGCTTTAACTTGTCAGGGGACTCATTTGTGGCCAGTTCCTCATAGTAAACAGAGTTGTCATTTATGACACTTTCGCATTTCTAGGGGGGACCTTGAGGCCTAAAGGCAGAGATGATATCCAGGGGCGATAGAGGGTGGCGGGAGTGTGGAGTGGGGCTTAGGGCAGAGCACAGTTAGAATTTAAGAGTTGCTATCATCATCCAGGCTGGGACTTGCCTACTTTAGAAGCTATTAAGGAAGGTGGTATCCAGGAGAGCCAATGAGGCGGGAATGGGAAAAGCAGGGTCAGCTGTCCATTGTGTTGAGTGCAGGCTGGGGTTGGACCTGGGTTCCCTCCCTCCCCATTGATAGGACCACTCCACAAGCATCTTAGGTGTTGCCTCCTCAATCGCCCATGAGTTGGGCCACAGCCTGGGTCTAGACCATGATTCATCTGGGAGCAGCTGTCCTTGTCCAGGTCCAGCCCCAGCTAAGAGCTGCATCATGGAGGCCTCCACAGAGTGAGTGACTGGGGGGTGGGGAGGTGAGGGATGGGATGTAGGGGTAAGGCTGGCTAGGAGAGCTTCTAGCCCAGACCTCCTTGCCATTCTTCCCAGTTTCCTACCAGGTTTGAACTTCAGCAACTGCAGCCGACAGGCCCTGGAAAGAGCCCTCCTAGATGGAATGGGCAGCTGCCTCTTTGAACGGCTGCCCAGCCTGGTCCCTATGTCTTCTCTGTGTGGAAATATGTTTGTGGACCCTGGCGAGCAGTGTGACTGTGGCTTCCCAGATGTGAGTCTCTGACCCCAAAGCCTTAACCACTCTCATCTGTGTCCTCATGGTGATTATTCAGCCCTTTCTAAGCCTTTTGAGCAGCTTTCTGGCTCTGAGGGGGCCTTCCGGTTGTCTCTGGTTTCTCATTTACTATGCGGTTTTGACACCTGGCTTTGCTTTCTAGGAGGTTGGGAGGCCTGAGCACTGGTGCTGCTCTGAGACTCAGCTACCCGCTGTCCCCTTACCTGCAGGAATGCACCGATCCTTGCTGTGATTACTTCACCTGCCAACTGAGGCCAGGGGCACAGTGTGCATCTGACGGCCACTGTTGTCAAAACTGCAAGGTGAGCACAGACCTGGGGCTGTCACCCAGTGCTCACCGGTCAGGTGACAGCCTCAAAGGGTCATTCTGACCTCCTGAGCTCCTGGCTGAATTTGCCCGCCACCTACTTTGACACTTATCGCCCTCCACAGTTGCGCCCGGTTGGTTGGCAGTGCCGCCCTCAGAGAGACGATTGTGATTTGCCTGAGTTCTGCCCGGGAGATAGTTCCCAGTGCCCCCCTGACCTCAGGCTGGGGGACGGTGAGCCTTGTGCTAATGGACAGGCTGTGTGTATGCATGGGCGCTGTGCCTCTTATGCCCAGCAGTGCAAGTCGCTTTGGGGACCTGGGGCCCAGCCTGCTGCACCACTTTGCCTCCAAACAGCCAACACTAGGGGTAATGCCTTTGGGAGCTGTGGGCGCAGCCCCAATGGCAGCTACATGCCCTGCACTCCTAGGTAAGTGGAAAAAACAAGTGCCTCCTGGGTTTGGGGGAACCTTGGTGCTGCTTCTGCTAATCCTGTGTGCCTTTCTCCCTACCCCTAGAGATGCCATTTGTGGACAACTACAGTGCCAGTGGTCTGGGAGCCAGCCTCTGCTAGGCTCAGTCCAAGGTCTGCTCTCGGAGGTCCTGGAAGCCAGTGGGATGCAGTTGAACTGCAGCTGGGTGCACCTGGACCTGGGCAACGATGTGCCTCAGCCCCTCCTGGCTCTACCTGGCACTTCCTGTGGTCCTGGCCTGGTGAGTAGCCTGAGTGGTTGAGACCAGGTGGAAAGGAACATCTGTAATATAGTGAGCTGCACCCAGGCTTCACCCCACCAGTTGCAAAAGGCACAGGCTTCCCAGGAGGCCAGACTCTCTTCAGCTGGACAGTGGTGTTTCTCACCCAGCTTCAGTTTGCTGTAAAGGACAGCCTCACAGCTTGGCAGGGCCAGTCCCTGTAAGGATCTGGGAGAACGTGATCTTTGCTCTTCTCTCTATGGAGCAGGTGTGCATTGACCATCGATGTCAGCCCATGGATCTCCTGGGAGCACAGGAATGTCGAAGCAAATGCCATGGCCACGGGGTGAGCTGGTGTGGAGGAGATGAGAGGGAGAAGGGAGCCTGCTGAAGGAGAGGGACTTTAGACGCAGACACACCTTTGTTTCAGTCTTTGACTCCTCCAGGGAGCATGTGACTAGCCTTCCTGAGATGTTTCCCCATTCAAGTGGACATAATATTGGTTCCCATATTCGGAGGGCATTAAATGGGCATGAAAACTGGTAACTAGTGACCAAAATACTAAAGGTATTACCTTGACGTCCCTCCCTCCCTCCAGGACTGTCTGTCTACACTTATGCACAGCGTTCCTGTCAGTCTGAGAAGTCTGAGCTCTTGAAAAGCTAGATAAAGGCTGGATGTGGTGGTGCACGCACGCCTTTAGTCCCAGCACTTGGGAGGCAGAAACAGGTGGATCTCTGAGATTGAAGCTAGCCTGGTCTACAGATTGAGGTCTAGGACAGCCAGGGCTACACAGAGAAATCTTGCCTTGAAAAAACATTAAAAAAAGAAAGAAAACCAGATACAGGGAAATGGTCTCATCTTACAGATGTCTTCATTGCTTGCTTTGTACCTCTAGGTTTGTGACAACAGCAGGCATTGCCACTGTGAGGAGGGCTGGGCACCTCCAGACTGCATGACTCAGCTCAGAGGTAGGTAGGTGATAGGCCCAGAGCACTGGGGAGGGTGAAATGGCTCCATCCATCACCTTTCTCTTTGGTCCCTTTATTTCCAGTCCCGTGACTCTGTGACCCTGAAGCTGTCTCTTTCCCTGCTGGTCTCCAGGTAGAGAGTTCTTAGGCAAACCCACCCTCAGTGTTGACCTCTTTCCATAGCAACCAGCTCCCTGACCACAGGCCTGCTCCTCAGCCTCCTGTTGTTATTGGTCTTAGCCCTCCTCGGTGCCAGCTACTGGCACCGTGCCCGCCTGCATCAGCGACTCTGCCAGCTCAAGGGATCCAGCTGCCAATATAGGTATGAACATCCCTTCCCTGCTGTTATCTCCTTCAGTTAAGGACAGTTCTGAGGCCCCCGCTGCTAAAGGCCCAAGCCATGCAGTCCTTAGCTTCTAAATCTCAAACTCGCAGACCCTGGGTTTTCTGACCTCTATTCCTAGACACCTACCTACCATCTCTACATGTAATGTACTCCTTAACTTCACTCCAGGTACTAGGGCACTTCAATCTGGACCCCAAAGTAGGGGAAAGGTAGCTTCTTCCAAGCTGTTCAATCACACCCCTGGCCTAAACCACACAAAGCTACCCTACAAAGGCTAAAGAGTTCATTCCCCCAGATCAGCAGGCAGATGGCTAGTCTCACCCTCTCTTTGGCTTTCTTCATACTCAGGGCAGCGCAACCAAATCTTCCTGAACGGCCAGGACCTCCACAGAGGGCACAGCAGATGCCAGGCACTAAGGTAAGCCCTGGATGGCAGAGCCAAAAGAACCTACATTATTGGGTACCCTCCTTGGGCCTAGAGGCAGGACTAAGGAAGGGTTCAAGACCTGGAGTGTTCAGTCAGTCCAAGGATCCGGACTAGTAGCAGACAGATAGTGCAAGAGTGGCCGGATCAGTCATCCCACGAGGCTCCGCTGAGCTCTTCCAGATGGCCAAATCAGTAGCTTTGAGAGTCGGTTCGATCCATCGTCAGCCAGAGCATGGGATGATGGGGTGGTGTGCAAAACGGCCTTCAGTGTGCTAAGACATGACGGGGCCCAGGACATCGTGTGTGAAAAGGATGCCGTATGTCCAGGGCCTGAGCTCTCTACCTTAAATGGCAGGAGAGTGTATGAAGTCAACCTGCATGTCCCCGTTACTACATGTCACTCCCTGCATGTGGCTGAGTAACTTCTCACTGTCTCTGGGACTCTTCTACCCTTGTCTGAACACTAACCCCTTTCTGCCCCCATCTGTCTGTTTCCTCCTGCTCCTCCTGCCCTCTCAGCAACATAGTGCCTGCATCTTTCCGGTGCCCCCCTCCAGGCCGCTGCCACCTAACCCTGTGCCCAAGAAACTCCAGGTAAATCTGGGCCAGGCCTTGCCCTAGCTCAGGACCGGTAGCAGGCTAGGTGCCCAATCCCAGTTCCCCCCCCCCCCCCCCCCCCCCCCCCCCCCCCCCCCCCCGCTTTCCCCCAGTGGTCTCTGTTAGGAGACCAGGGTGCCCCCTCAGCCTTCAAAGTCCCAGAAGCAGCCAAGAGTGAGCCTCTGCCGTGGTCTCTACTACCACCTGGTGGTCAATAGTTGAACTACAGCCATCCAGGGACTCCATGATTGATCCATACCTTCCTTCCCCGAGGCTTCTGTCTATTGGCAAGCACCCAAAGGCCCCTGCGCATGCTCCCATTTTCCCTCAACTCCCTGGCTGACTTGGCATGTTGACCCCTGGGGAGCCTCTGCATGCTCACGGCCTTTAACTGTGCTTTCAAAGCCACCACTCTCTTTGTTCAGGCTGAGCTGGCTGACCGATCCAATCCCCCTACTCGCCCTCTGCCCGCTGACCCTGTGGTGAGGCACCCAAAGGTAACAGTGAGGGGAAGCAGGGCATTGCCTCTCCTACGGTGGCGATGGCAAGATGCCTCCCTCTGTGCCCGAGGGCATGTAACCTAAAGGCATTTTTGGTAGTGACAGGTTTGTTTGGACACAAAGGTGACAACACTGCTTCTACAACCTCTCCATTGAGGGGAATCATGACATCCTTCCAAACTGGTTTTCTCTCTCAGTCTCAGGGGCCTACCAAACCCCCACCTCCAAGAAAGCCACTGCCTGCTAACCCACAGAACCGACACCCATCAGGTGACCTGTTGGGCCCAGGGGATGGAAGCTTGCAGTTGGTGTTACCCTCCAGGTAGGTGAGGAGGGTGTGGCCTGGGATCGGTCTCTTACTGCAGAAAGAGTTCTGACTTTTTTTTTCTTGGCTTTCTGAATTCCAGGCCAGCTCCACCACCCCCGACAGGACCCTCACTTTACCTCTGACCTCTCTTGAGGTTGGGCTGCCCCCTGCCCAGACTTAAGGCTTAAAGAAGTGAAATCTGCCAGATCCCCACACACACCATTACCACCACCAAAATGACTAGAGCAGCAGGAGCCTGACAAGGCAGTATCCATCCTAAGGAACCGCCCACCGTCAGGCGCTGTTAAGCAATCCCTGGGGACCCACCCAAATAGCTGTACCTGGCTGCTGGGGAAGGGGCTGGGGCTGGAGTAGGTGTTGGAGGAACATGCACATAGTCTGTCTCTGCTCTTTTGTAATAAATGTGAGATCTTGGGATGTGGCTCCTGGTAGATCTTGGAAAGTGCCTGCTGTGTTTCCAGGTCTGGCCACTAGGAGATGCTGCTGGGTCAAACCAGGGCCTTTTGGGGCCGATGCTATATCCCAGAAAGGGTCAACTAGAATTTGTCACTTGCCTATAGCTTGTTTCTGCCCAGTCTGGGACGGGTGCATCTAGTGTCCAAGTTCTCCTTGCTAATATTGTTCAGTCCCCACCGAAGCTATAGACAAATGACCTAAGTCGTCTGACCTGCATCCCCACCCTCTGACCAGCGGCTGGGAAAATGGATCTAACTGGTGTTCTCAGAGCCCTGAGCTTGGGTGGAGCGGGGCAGCAGCTGCTTGGATTCCAAGGCTTCACACCTGCCTCCTCCTCCCTTCCCCCACCTGAAGGCTCCAGAACAAAGGTGCTTTGTGCTTTGTATAGATTGCTACTACCTCATCACTTGGCCCTCAGGACTGAGGCCTCTTGGGAGAGAGAAGGTGTGTGGGGATAAGAGGCAGGCTGTACCCCAAAGTGGACATCCAGTATGACATCTAAGACTGTACAGGAAGAGGGTGTCCCCAGGGGCACTTCATGCCTTCCCTTTGCATCATTCCTCTGGATGTGCAAAGAGAAGATCGATGCATCGAAGTAATTCTTCTGCTTTAGCCTCCAAAATATCTGGGGTTTCAGGTGCCGGCCATTGTGTGTGCACTGCGCGCATGTGCTTGTGTGAACTATCTTCTTGTGTAGTTCAAGCTGACTGGAACTCTGGATTCTTCTGAGACATTCTCCCAGTGCTGAGACTAGGGATGCAGCTGCATATGCAGTCCAGCTCTGGCCTCCCAGACTTCCAATAAGGCTTTCTACCTTGAACTAAGGTAGACAACACAGAAGACAAGATCCGAACAAGACAAAACCCAGCCCTCTTAGTTCGTGACCGCATGGCTAGAATCTCAGCACTGGGAAGGATGGAGCAGGAGGGTTATTGCTAGTTTGAAACCAGCCTGGGTTAAAATATAAGTTCCAGGCTAGCCTGGCTTTAAGGTTAAGATCCTGTTTCAAGTAAACAAAACACATAGTGCGATAGGAGAGGGTTCAGCTTGGTAAAGTGCTTACTTTGTTCAGATCCCCAGCGCATGTAAAAAGCCTCAGGTGTAGTGGTTTGCAGTGGTAACCCAACTGCGGGTGGGTGGGGCAAGGAAACCGGAGGATGACCCTATCCCCATGCTTACAGGACTGCAAGCCTGCAAGCCTAGCCAATCAGCGAGCTCCGGGTTCAGTGAGAGACCTTGTCTCAAAAAATAAGGTGGAGAAGGATAGAAGTGAGACCTTCGCCCCAAGACAACTCGCACAAACACGAACACACACGTACAAAACCCAAAACCTCAAAACAAAAGCTCCTTAATGAAACACGTCCCTCCGCCTCCCTCTCTCGGCACAGCGAGTTACAAAGGGAAGCCCTGGCTAACCTGGAGCGCACAGGAAGGCGCAAAGGGTTAACAGGAGTTGGCCCTGGGTGGAGAGGCGGAGACGAGTTTTCATTGGTGGAAAGTTATCCAGGGGCGTGGTCTACGTCTCCACACCCCCACCTCCTTTTCGTAAACCGCCCCCCCACCCCCTCCACTTTTGTACCTTTCTCGCCGGGACTGAGAAGCGGGCCGGAACCAGCCGGGCCAGAGCAGACTGGACCCCAGGGGCGATGCGGCTGCTGCCCCTGCTGCGGACTGTTCTCTGGGCCGCGCTTCTCGGCTGGCGCCTGCGGGGGTGCTCCAGCCTCCGCCACCCTGTCTACTGGAACTCCTCTAACCCCAGGTAGCCCGGCCGCGAGGCGAGCGCCAAGCTGGGCCCGCGCTCTCCCAGGCTGTGCGCGCGCCCGCCGCTCGCCTTCTTCGAGGCTCTGTCTGAGCCCTGCCCAGCCGCGCGCCGGGGCTCCTTTGTTTGAGCCGGCGGGGGAGGGGCGAGGCGTGCCCGGGGTCCCCCCGCCCCAACGTGTTGTGGGGCGGGCGAAGGACCCTAGTCCTGTGGGTGGTCGGATAGAGTCTGAAAGCAGGGAGTTGGGGGGCCTGGGCCCGTACTCCGGGCCCCGCCCCCCTTTTCTAGTGAGCCCCAACCTCTGGCGGGCAGGAGCTGGGGCGGACCGCTGAGAACCCCAGTGAGAGATCGTGAGTTCCTCTCTGGCTCTCAGGTCCACTCGGCCCCTGAATTCGTTTGATATCTCTGCTTCCGTCTTGATCTTATTTCTGTCCAATCCTGGCCCTGCCCTTCCAGCTGATTCACCTGTGGGCCAGTCATTTGACCTTGCTAACCTCAGTTATGTCATCTACAAAATGGGCTAATAATACCTAGTACCCTGGGAAGCAAGCGGACTGACTGAGGTCAGGCTTGTAAAAAGAAGTGCAGCTGTACAGATCTAAATGCGTATTTCTTCCTCTCTGCTGAGCTGGGTGCCTTTGAACCTCGGTATTTTTTGCTGTTTGTATCCTGCTTCCCATTTCTCCCTGCCTCTCTGCCTTCCCCATCTGTTTTCCTTTCTGATTTTCTACTTCAGACAATCTGTGACTCTGTTCATTTATTCACTAACGTTTGATAAGCACATTCTGTGTGTCAGGACTAGTGCTGATCTGCTGGGCATTACCAATATGAGAGGCAGGGACACTGCCCTGTGGGAGGCCGCAGACCCCCCCCAGGAGGGCAGGACTGGATGATAAGAGCAATTGTTGTCCTGAACTCTGCTGTCTTCTATCTCAGGGCCTGACCAGTGCCTCAGCCTCCAACTCTTGAGTTTCTGGTTCATCCCCCAAATCCACAAGTATTTATTGGGCTCTGATTTTGCAGAGATGCCTTTCCACACCCAATGTAGTGAAACGTACAAAGATACTGTCATCTCCCTCAACTTGCCTTCTCACAGTCCGGTCTGAGCTAAGCACGGGGGAATTCCTACAGCAGTGGTCCTCAGCTACCCACTGAAGGGCCTTCAGAGGCCTTTTCCAGACCATGCTGTACTGTGTGCATGGTGTTGGAGGCAGGACTCATGAGGTGTTTGGTGCTGTGGGGGTGGTCTGTCCCAGCCCTTCTCCTGTACTGACGACTTCCCCAGGCTGCTTCTAAGAGGGAAGAAGAGGAACTCGGTGTATGTGGGAAGGGGTTGTCTTTTATACATAGCACTGTCTGCTCTGCTCAAAAAAGGAAGTGGAGCTGTGTGTGGTGGCACATGCCTGTAATCCCAGTCTCCCAAAGGCCGAGGTGGCACATGGGAGCTTACAGCCTTGCTAACTCCAGTTCCAGAGCAGTCTCAGGCCTCTTCAGGCACTTGCACCCACACACATGCACACACCCATATACATACACATGCATAACAAAAAATGAATATATTTTTAAAAGGTGGAGATGAAGTGGGGGTGTCATGAGTTCAAGGTAAGCTTGGGTTATACAAGATCTTCCTAAAAAGAAAAAAAGAGCCCACTTACTCATTCTGTTTTGACTACGCCTGTTTCTCCCTGTGTGTGGTACTGAGGCTCCTGGAAGCTCTGTGACTATTCTGGGGGCATATATCTGTTCCCCTGCCTTGGCCCTGGCCTCCTGGTAACATTCATTCTCTTAGCATTTATCAAGCACAGATGGTAGCCAGCCAGGCCCCATGTGGGGAATGTCCTGAGAGACAGGGTAGCATGATGGTCTCCTCACCAATAAGGAAGCGTCATGGGCTGGACACTGCAGCCCCTAACCTCTGTAAAACTGGCTTGATCATCACATTTATTACCTACACACTGTCTCTCCCAGAGGTATTCAGTCTAGAAACTGACACAGGCCTGTAATCTCAGCTACTTGGGAAGGGGGAATCATAGGTTCAAGACCTGCCTGGGCAACTTGGCAAAAGCCTGTCTCAAAAGGAAGTTTTAAAAGGCTATATCATGGGGCTGGAGAGATGGCTCAGCGGTTAGGAGCACCGTCTGCTCTTCCAGAGGACCCGGGTTTGATTCCCAGCACCCACATGGCAGCTAACTACTGTCTGTAGTTCCAGTTCCAGGCAAACTTAGCATGTGGGCCTTTTAGATTCTGTCCCAGCTACCAAAAAGGGGAGAAAAAATTTTGAAAAGGGGGTGGGTCATTCTTGGAAATGCATGCCTTCCAGAAAGATTCCATCTCCAGTGGGTGTGAGAGAGGCTGGCTCAGACCCCACAGCTGTCCTAGTTGGGCTAACACTATAACCCATAAGCCCACACTCCCTTGTACCCACAGGCTGCTTCGAGGAGATGCCGTGGTGGAGGTGGGCCTCAACGATTACCTAGATATCTTCTGCCCACATTATGAGAGTCCAGGCCCCCCAGAGGGCCCTGAGACCTTTGCTTTATACATGGTGGACTGGTCAGGCTACCAGGCCTGCAAGGCGGAAGGCGCAAATGCCTTCCAGCGGTGGAAGTGCTCACCGCCTTTTGCCCCTTTTCACCTTATTCGATTCTCCGAAAAGATCCAGCGTTTCACACCCTTCTCCCGGGGCTTCGAGTTCTTGCCTGGAGAGACTTACTACTACATCTGTGAGTGAGCTGGGCGGACTGCACGCACGTCTCCTGGGAGAGGGGAGGGGAGAATGGGCTCCCTGCCTTTGCTTTGGGTTGGGGGGTGGCTGTGGGAGGGAGCTGTGGAGCTTAGGGGGTGGGGTTGAGCCTGGGACTAGGAAAGGCAAGGAAGACTAGGGCGATGCCGAGAGGCATGGACGGACGAGCTGGTACTTGGTGTGACTCCCAAGAAGGCCCTGAAACCGTCTCACTCCAATGATGGTTTGCTGTGCTAACGTCTCCCCCCCCCAATTTCCCATTAGCGGTGCCAACTCCGGGGAGTTATGGCCGGTGCCTGAGACTCCAGGTGTCTGTCTGCTGTAAAGAGAGCAGTAAGTGGCCCAGGGTCTCACAGGCAGCCCTTCAGCCAGTCTGGGGCCCTTGGGAGGAGAAGGGGGGACATGAGACCTAAGGGGTCCAGGCTAAGAGTCCCCATCAGGTCATCCCTGTGGCAGCTTCCGACACACCTTCTTAGAAGCTGGGCACAGAGTGAGGCTCCCAAGCGGCAAGGCCCTTCAAAGCCTCAACTAGACTGGAAGACTATTGACTGGGAAAACTTGGAAGTTGGGGTTTGGAAAGGATGGGGCTGTTTGAGAGAAGGCTATGGTTGCTTTGCGAGACCCAGAGAATGGAAAGAGAATGAAAAGGCAGGATGGGGGGTGGGGGTGGTGCCGAGGAAACAGGCCGACCCCCAAGCCCCACCTTTTCTCCCTCACAGGGTCTGAGTCAGCCCATCCTGTTGGGAGCCCTGGAGAAAGTGGCACCTCTGGGTGGCGAGGAGAGCTCACTCCCAGCCCCCTGTCCCTCCTGCTGCTGCTGCTGCTGCTCCCAATACTTCGCCTCCTGCGAGTTCTGTGAGCCAAGTACACCTCCCCTGTCACCCCAAGACCCTCTGTTGAAGGGGTTCCTTACCCATGCCAAGCCAGGCAGACACAATGAAGCTTTGATGTGCAAAGTCAGAGGATCTGAGGTGCCCACCCCCTCACCACAGGCTGAAGAGGAACTGTAAGGGAGCTGCAGACGATCCAGAGCACCCTGGAACATAGCTGCTTTCATGATCTTGTCTCCTCCTCGCCCTCAGAAGCCTAGGATTTGGTGGGATCAAATCCTTGAGCCACTGGGGGCCAAAGCCAAAGACTACGGAACAGGTGCGTTCCTGGCCAAGAGCAGCACAGAAGCCATGCCATCTGTACCTTCTAGACCTCTTCCCAGGGGCAACTGTTGCCCTCCCAGGGGGCCATTCACTTGTCTTCTGTGAAGACGGACTTGCCATGAGGTTGAATTTCATGCTGGTTTGTATTTTTATAAGTGTTTGGACCAAACCTTGAATAAATTACCCATTCTCATGGGGCATGGTGGCTCACACTTGTAATCCCAGCACTGGGGGGTGGGGAGTGGTGAGCAGGAAGTCAACCTGGGTATGGGAGACCCTGTCTCAAAAAAAAAAAAAAAAAAAAAGAGGCCTACGAGAAGGCAGACCGACACACCCGCCATAAAGCCCTGACTACCGGAGTTCAGTCCCTGAAATGCACTTGACGGAAAAGAGAGAACAAATTCCTGAAAGTTGTCCTTTGGACATGCCATGTGGCATGTCAGTGAGCATGCCAGCCACATGAAAATTCACGCACACACACAAAAAATAAAACAGGAACCCACCCATCTGTGTGTCACCCTCTAGCTTCTTTCCTGACACCTGAGCTCCCTGGGGCCTCACCTCCTGCCTTGATTTGGCCTGACCTCCATGCCAGCTGTGCCCAGGCCATCCATGCCAGACATCAGTGGGCACCCTTCTGGGCAGTTTGGGATAGGTGCCAGCAGCAGATGTGGTGCTTGGCACCCTCTCACACCTCCCCAGCCATCTTCCTGTGTTGGTGGCAGATGCTGCTGACATCCCACACTCTGGCAGTGCCTACTCCGGGTGCTGGGGTAAAACCCAGGGGAAACAAAAAAGCACCTGGGCTTCAGAATGCGGCGTCACAGCTAGCCTTTCCGCCCTCCTCCTCCCCAGGGGCAGTCTGGGCGGTGCCTGGCCTAGAACTGGCAAGGTGGGGTCAGATCAAAGCCGCCTTCCCAGCCGCCTCTTTGTTCGGAGCTTTTATAAGGAGGAGGTGGGGCTCGGGAGAGAGGGCTCCTTCACCCTCAGTCCGACATTGTCGCTTCCTCTCAGATAAGACTGACACCCCCTAACCCTGCAAGGTCCTTTCTGAACTGTGTGCCCTAGGTGGGGGCGGGGGAGGGAGCACCCCTTCCCCTGTAGCTGCGCTCTGCCATCCCTGGTGCCCCACAGGCTCCTCTGGCTAGGTGCCTGCCTGCCTGGCAAGGAGCCAGTGGTCGATAGGTGGATGTTGTGCTGATTAGCCCGACCGGGCTGCGGCAGCGAGAGGCAGCGTGTGAACATTGTGGGGCGGGCGTTTGAGGGGCAGGCATCAAGATGCTGGGGATGGCGAAGCCTTCCCATCTCCTTGCACACCTAGGTCAGACCAGTTCCTGTCTCTAAGGGAGTGAAACCTGCCTATCACACCACTTTGGCCCTCACAGCTCGTGGTAATTCTGTGACTCTGGCTAAGGCCCAGGGTTAAGAAGAGTTGCTGCAGGCAGAACAGATTTTGAGTTAATAAATCTCTTTATTCGAGGCCAGATTCAGAAAATGCTGCGTTATTGGTGTTTCGGTTAGGGTCCTGACCCTAAGCTTTGATCTTTAGCAATTAAAAATGTTTATGTGTGGAAGAGAAGTCAGACTAAGAAGTGTGGGAGGAGCTGCAGGCTGAGTCTTTTGGTCCAGCGTTGGAGTTCCATCGCTGCCATTTTCCTGGAGGGCGTCTATGTGTTGCCATGGAAACCAAAGATACAGTTACCTCGGTCAATCTTCAGAGAAATCATAAGCAGGGCAAGTCCGGGGCAACTGTTTAGCGGTCCTTTCTCTAAATTCAGAAATATGCCCCCCCCCCAGGTTTCATACACCTTTTCGTGGACCCAGCCGGAGGAGCTCTGGCTGGCAGCGCAAAAGGGAACTGGACCTAGCTGGCTTTTCTCAGTTCAGACACATGGTCTCAGTCTCAGACTGCGCTTGACAGAGGCAGCCCAGACCTTTGCAGGTGCAAGGGTGGATGCTGGGGTGGGCACAGGGGCTAGACCTTAGGGGGTTGCAAACTAGCACGCTCAGGCTGTAGGCCTTCAGGCCAAGTCATCCCCCTCCTTTCTGTTGTCTTCCTCACAGCGTGGGCCCTGGACGTTTGGCAGTTGCCTACCGACCGACCGACCAGGCACTCTCTGGCAGAAAGCTGATGGAATCCGCTCTTAGGACCAATGCAGGCTTTGGGCGGCCCTCCTGCACCCGGCCCCACCCACGAGGAGTCTTCGCGGCGTGTTCAGGGGCACAGTTCCAAAAGGTTAAGCAGGCTTGCAAGTTTGAGGCGTTCCCGGTCTCCCCTAAATTCAGCGGCGCTAGACAGCAGAGGGTGCGGCCCTCAGTTTACTAACCCAACTCTAGTTTCAGCGGTACAGATGTGAAAATTTAATCTCTCTGTCTCCTAGGCTTGAGAGAGTCTTTTTCCTGGATTCTACTCCACACAACGTTGTAAATTGCTCTTCAAATCCCGTAGTGTTCTCTCTCTCTCTCTCCCTCTCCCTCTCCTCCTCTTCCTCGTCCTTGCTTTTCCATATTCACTTCATTCATTCATTCAGAGCTCCATTCTTTTAGTTAGCCGCCCTAGCTAGGGTCGTCGGGGGATCCCGGCAGTGACGCAGTTGAAAAGTGAGCACTCTGGCTTCCGAATAGCCAATAGAATCCCTGAACCTGGGGCATGAGGTCATCAGTGGCAATCTGCATTGGTTCAGGCCTGGAAATCGAAGTCCCCATAGCAACCGACGGTGCGTCCAAGCATAACCTTGACAGTGGTCTTTGCTCCAGGGCTCCTGTAAGGTGTTGGGCAATGGGATGAGGAAGCTGGAGTAGAATTCACCGTCCCGGTTCTGCAGCCTTCACACAACCAAGCTCTTGTCTTACTTAAAATTCTTTTTTTCCCTCAAAGCAAAGGCCAGTGTCACTGACCCAGAAAGTTTAGGTAGGGTTATTTGCAACAGCTATGGTGCCTTGGGTGCAGAGCTGCTACCATGGGGAATGTCAATTCTGAGATCCTTGTGCTCATCTGCATATCGTCTGCATCTCATTTGCATTCTGTTCATTTAAGGTCAAATTGGGCAGACATCTCCACCTCTCTGTCTCTGTCATTTGTCTGTATCTGCGATCTATCCCTTGGTGGCTCAGTACTCCTCCACTGTCCAATTCCATGCTCTCCACCCCTCCTCCCACTCTCCAAAGTCTCCTGGGGGTGGGAAGTGGCAAAGACTAGCCAAAGGAGAACGAATAAGGAGTGTGCCTCTCCTCTAGATGCTGGTGACAGATGGGGAGTGCTGGCCGGTACTGCCTGGAGACTAAATTGGCAAAGCTAGTGGTTGGGGGAGGTGCTGGGTTGAAGGTCTCCAGGGCCAAATCACCCACATACCCGGTGAGATGCTGGAACTAGAGATGCCTGGTTCCATCGAGGAGCAGGCTTGCCCACCTGTCTGGTGCCAGGGCAGCTCCTTCCCTCAATTAAGCACTAATGAGGTGTCATTTAACCCTTACCTTGCCTACTAGCTATCACACACATGTGGAACTGGAATTCATGATTTCACACCGATAAAGAGGAGACAAGAACCAGGCTCCAAGGAGACAGAGGCAGAAGGTCAGGTCACCTGGACACAGGACAGAGGGGCCACATGCAGGGTACCACTCAAGGGAGTCTAGGACTCTCTAGGATTCATGTAGATTCTCAAAGGATTCTAGAAATGATGATACTGTCCAAAAGCATTTTTTCTCTCGTGGATTTACAATTATTTATTAAACACCTCTGCTAACTAAATACCAAACTCATTTGGATGCTGAGTACACACATCTTGCAAAAGACAAGAACCTTTCTCTTAAGAAACCTCAGAGACACACCAGGCTGGATTGGAGGCCAGCCTGATCTACAATGTGAGTTCCAGAACAGCTGGGGCTATCGAGAGAAAGCCTGTCTCAAAAGGAGGAAGAGAGAGAAAGAAAAAAAGAAATCTTCAGAGACAGACTAGCCATTAAATAAGTATGATTCGATGCCAAGTGCAAACATTAATACAGAGCTACATACAAATGATTGGAAACGCAAGGGAGAATGAACTCTCTGAAAAGAATATAATTTATGGCAAGGAGATAAGTACAATTAATGATGTTTATGTGTTTTGACATAATAAAGGTCCATGTTGAGATGTACTTTCAGGACTGTTGATACATGCCTCCACAGTATCCTTTCATGTACATGAATGTGGGGTGTGTGTGTATGTGTGTAAGAGAGAGAGATCTGGATCTCTTGATCTCTTCTTCTGAATTCATAGTGTGGTTTTATTACAGATCAATGCCGCAAAGCTCTTGTGCAGATTGGCCTGAACCTGCACAGCCCAGGGCAGAGAAGTGAAGAACTGGTGTTGGCCCCCAGGGAAAAGGTGGGCAGACATTATCTTTGCAGCAGGGAGCCAGAAACCCAGCTCCTAAAACAGCAGCAGTCTGGCCAAAGGAGACAAAGAGTTGGGCTCCAGGCTGTAGGTACCACCAGGCATGGTGGGTCACTCTGTCTCTGCTTCCCAAGTGACATGGGTGTTACACCCACCACTCCCCACCAACAGCCCAAGTCCCCTCCTCCACCAGTTCTTCTGTGTAAAAGAGCAGGCTAGCTCAGACCTGTCTGCTGGCTCTCTCCCTGGGGAGCTGATCCTTTCCAGGGGACAGAAGAGGGCTGGAGAATGCTGGGCTTGCTGACAGGTTGCCAGATACTCCACCCTGACTCGACAAGACTCTCTACGGCTTGGGTTCTCCCCACCTACTCTGGTCTTTGCCCAGGCATAGACTTCACTGCCAGGGATGCCACTGATTGTCGGGCAGAGGGTGGGGCCAGAGGGCAGATGTGAAGATGGGGTCTGGGTAGTGACACCCAGCTAAAAGACCTCTCTGCATCAGCTCCTCTGTCTCCTCACAGACAAGTTCTAGAAATCAAAACTTTGGTGAGCATCAGATCTAGAAAGAATTTGAGATTAAGAAGCAGCTATGGGGTCTGAGACGGTAGAGAGCTCCTTCTCCCACACTTTGAAGGCAGGAGATTTCTTATTTGTTTCTTATTTATTTAACCACATTGTAGCCCTGACTACTCTTGAACTCAGAGAGTTCTACCTGCCTTTGCTTCCTCCTGAGTGCTAGAGTTACAATCGTATAATAAGACTTCTTTGAAAAATATTCATTTTATGTGAATTGGTGTTTTGCCTGCATGTATAACTGCAGCCCTGAGAGTTACATTTTAAAAGAAGTCTTGGGGGCTGGAGCAATGGCTCAGTGGTTAAGAGCACTGACTGTTCTTCTGGAGGACCTGAGTTCAGTTCCCAGCATCCACATGGCCCCTAACAACTGTCTGTAATTCCAAGATCTGACACCTTTACACAGTTATACATGCAGGCAAAACACCAATTCACATTAAAAATTAAAAAAAATAATTTTTTTAAAAAAGTGACTCTCTCTCCTTCAACCTATTTTGTCTTTTCCTATTCTCCAAACCCTACATTACCTTCCTCTCTGTGATGGTTGTCAAGCAAGCTCTAAAATTAGAGGAAGCAAGTGGAAAGGGATTCTGGGCTGATCTAGGTGGGCAGAGCAAGGCGGTAACCCTTAATAAGGATTCTGATGAAGCCTCCATTAATCAAGCATCTCTTGGGCCCCAAGCACTGTGCTAAGTGCTTCCCAGAGAGTGTGGATCTTGATCTTTGCAATAAGCAACATCTCAAGTAGGGAAGGTATTATTAGCCCCCCTGGAGAGATGTGAAAAGCAGTCCTGGGGGAGCTAAGTGACAGGCAAGCCACTGAGTAGTAGGTTCACACTGATGCTGTGCATGCTTCCTTCTTCCCAGGGTTTCTGTAAGTACCGCCAGCGGTACATACACTTCTAATGTAATACCCCAGAGATGTCACCTACTACAGATGCCCCTGCCTTCCTACGCCCAGAAGAGGGATCAGGGCATGTGTAGGAATTGAGATTATTATACTTTCGTTCTAATTTTCTGTATCCTAAACAAAATCGGGGTTACCATATCCCCTGCTGCCATCCATATTTTTGTATCCCATGTGTCGGTCCTATGTGTTATCTCAGGCAGTCCAGCATACCAGGGCCATGTGGACACACACACACACACACACACACACACACACACACACACTCCAACAGGCACACGCAGGAGTCAGAAGCTCAACGAACGCACTGCACCTGGCTCCACCCCTTAGTACCCAGGTGTCTATGGTACTTACACAGCAGAACACTCATGACCCTGTGAAAGGTGCAGAGCCTGTGAATATTTCATGTCAGGAGCTGGCGGCGGCTGCTTCTGCTCACACCACATCCAAGCTTCCCTCTCACAGGCTCCTTGTTTATTTGTTTAATGAATTATTTATCCGGCCCCCTCCCCTCTCCCCCTTCCCCTCCCCCAGGCCCTAGCCTCCATGATTTATTGAACTAAACTCAGCTCTGTGGTTGCTAGCCTATGTCCTGGGAGTTGCCCTGGGCTATATAGCCTGAGTGCTCCCTGTGCCCCAGACCTGCTCAGCTTCCTGATTTCTTGGACCCCAGGGATGGGAAGAATAAAGCACCTTGTCAGAACTTTCAGGAAGTCTGGGCTCAATGCTCCTAGGGAGATCATGGCAGGCAGCCCCAAGGCCAGTGAGACTAGAAGGCAAAGCCTCCCTATGAGAGGAAGCTTGAGGTCTAGAGAGAGGCCAGGCCTGTGGAGAGAACTCTAGCTTCACTATCAGCAGATCTGAGTCAGGCCTGAGTTTCAGAGTTTCCCACTTAAGTCTGTGACCTACTGTGAGAGGTTAGACCAAGGGACTGACTTTATCAGTCTCAGGCGGCAGCAGCAGCGTTCTTATTTCTCTGAGTCAGGTCTTCTTTAGCATAGGCTGGCCTCAAATGCATTGTGTAGCTGAAGATAATATTGAACTTTTGCATTCCCTGTCTCTATCTCCCAAGTGCCAGATTATAGGAACCACTATAATTTGTTTAAAAATTTAAGACTGAGCATGTTGGTACACACCTTTAATCCCTGCACTCAGGAGGCAGAATTTGGTGGATCTCTGTGAGTTCAAGGCCAGCCTTGTCTTCATAGAGAGCTCTAGGACAGCCAGGACTACATAGTGAGACCCCTGTCTCAAACAAACCAATGTTTTCTTATATCATAATTTTATGTGTATGGGTGTTTTGCCTACACCTATGTCTATGTACCATGTTTATACCTGATGCCAGAAGATGAGGTAGGATCCCATGAAACTAGAATTAGAGATGGTTGGAAGCTGCCATCTGGGTGCTGGGAATCGAACCCAGGTCCTTTGTGAGGATAAAACGTGTTCTTAACTGCTGAGTCATCTTTTCAGCCCCAAGCATGCTTCTAAAGAATGAAAACAGGGAAGTCGAGAACCATCCTCTGTAGCAGGGCTTTGCAATCCTCCCTGCTTCTGCTCTATGCTGTTTTAGCACTGCTGTAGATATATGTACATGGCACATGCTGGATGGTGGTGCCAAATAGACAACCCATTCCTACTGCGGGTCACTCAAGAATTACTGGAGTCACAGATATAAATGAAGGCCTGCTCCCCACTCATAGAGGACTCCTCCTGACTTAGGTGTCACAGGATCTAGGCTCAGACAGCAGCTCAGATCTCATATACAGAGACCCAGGCCTTTATGAATTCCAGTCCCAGCCAGGCTTAGTGGTACACACCTTTAATCCTGGCTGGAGGAAGAGGCAGGCATTTGAGGTTAGCCTGGTCTACCTAGAGCATTCCAGGACAGCCAGGAATACATAAAAGACCCTATCTCACATAGATAGACAGATAGATGGGTGGATGGATGGATGGATGGATGGATGGATGGACGGACGGACGGACGGACGGACAGACAGACAGACAGACAGATAGATAGATAGATAGATAGACAGATAGACAGATAGATAGATAGACAGATAGATAGACAGATAGATAGATGGATGGATAGATAGGTAGATGGATGGATGGATGGATAGATGGATGGATGGATGGATGGATAGATAGATAGGTATTCTCAGTTCCCTTGAGGCTTTGGAACCGAATATAGTTGGAGGTGCATATGCTGCGTATTCTGTAGACAGAACTGTCACATACAGTTATGAAGTTTGTACTTGGCTCAAAAAAGTTACAACAGAGGGCAAGAAGAGGTGATAATTAGTTCATGCTCCCTACAAGGATGGAGAGACACATAAGCCACCAAAGGGAGCTGCACCTTTGCTTTTGCACAAAGGCATCACTTACAAGACTTACACTCTAGAGACAGAATCTGCATAGAGGGAAGCTTTTTGTGGTCCACACAAAGGCCCAAATCAGCCAGCAGCCAATGGACAGAAGCCTGGGTAACCAGATCCCACAGACACAGACCCCATACAGTATCTGAACTTGAAAATTAGATTTTGGCCAGAAAGGAAAAGCCTCCTTTTTTTTTTTTTCATTTATTTTTAATTATGGGGGTGTGGGTGTGGGTACCTCTGCATGTGAGTTCAGGTACCTTTTGAGTCCAGAAGAGGCTATCAGATTCACTGGAACTAGAGTTATAGGCATTTGTGAACCATCTGATGTGCTTGGAATCAAGCATTCGTTCTCTGGAAGGGTAGCAAATGCTCTTAACCTCTAGGCCACCTCTCCTACCATGAAGCTCTATAATTATTAAAGGAAAGAGTGGATTAGTACATTCTAAAGAGAACCATCTGGGCTCTAGAGGATGGGACCCAAATCACCCAAATCTTTAAATAAAAGCCAGATTTTATTATTTTTTTAACCATAATGGGGATTGAACCTAGAGTTTCATACAGATGCTCTACCAATATGTACATTACTAGCTTGGAACCCAGATTCTAGAAACAGGAATCTAAGTTTTCAAAAATGGAATTCAAAGTTTTGTAACAATCCAGCCAGCCTGAACTTAACTGCACATTGTATATGGACAGACTCTCTGGTTACTCTGCCTACAGAGAGAAGCTCACTTCTGTGGATCAGAGGTGTGCCTGGAGGGGCAGAGGCTGGAACTTGTGGTCCCTGACGTATGCAGGTTAGCATTATTGGGGTGAAGCAAACCGCTTTGGGAATGAAAAGAACTGTGTGTAAACTCCCTTGTTCCCATCCCAAGGGGCCTCATTTATTTTCTCACTCCCAAGAAGAGAGAAGATATCTCCCGGGAATGGAGAGGTGCCCAGGAGAACAGCACCCACTCTAGCTAGCAGCAGGGAGGCACAGAGCCTACAGTGCATGCAGTGCCCCTCCCCCAAACTTAACCCCTAAGGCAGGCTGTGGTCAAGGCCTTGAACTGCCAAATGTAAACACGGAGAGTACAGATATCTGTTCAGCCTCTTGAAACACAACAAAACAGCATGCTTTTTGCCTCCCTGGGCACACCTGCCACAGGTCCTGAGAACCCAGTCAGGCCCGCTTCTGCCTTGCTTTCTAAAAAAGGGGTGAACACCTGCTAGGTCTGGATTCTGGACCCTTTGTGAGAGGGGTAGGCTAGATTACTAGGGAGAAGTGTGTGTGTGTGTGTGTGTGTGTGTGTGTGTAGGCCTATGTTTCTACCAGTCTCTTCTCTAGTTATGGTAGCACCTTGTGTGTGTGTGCATCAGTCTGTGTGTCAAGGTCCATGTTTCTGTGCCCCCTGCTTCTGGGTATGCATACCTCTGCTCCCTGCCTCACTGTGTACATGCCATGTCTCTGCTTGGATGGCCTCACTAAGACAACGGCTGTGGTGAGTGCTGGAACACAAGTGAGCTCTCTGTCCTTAGAGAAAACATCTATGGGAGCAGAAATGAGCATGCCTGAGGACATCTTTGAGGGAACTGGAGACAGTGAGAAGCCCACTCCATTCCTGCTTGGCTCCAACTGGTTCCTACCCTAACCCATCACCACTGCACAAACACCTTTGCCCTGGATTACCAGAGTAGGCCGGTTGGTTTTTTTTTTTTTAAAGGCAGGGTCTCATTATGTAACCCTATACAGACAGATGTGGCTTGGCCTTGAACTCACAGAGGCCCAACTGGCTCTGCCTCCATAATGCCAGGATTAAAGTGTGCCCAGTCCCCAGAAGATGGCATTCTTTGAGCTGAGCTTTTCCGCCTTGGCACCAAGAAAAACAAGCCCTCGTGCTCAGCTGGAGGGCCTTCAGGCAGCCAGCTGTTAGCTCCTGGGTGCCACCTGAGGGCTTCTCCACCACGTGTCCATTTAACTCCCTGTGCTCATGGAAAGGGTGTGGAGGAAGCAGAGGCCCAACTTCCTTCAGATCTGGGTCTAGTCCTGCTTATTCAGAGGTAGACCCTCACTCCTCAACTCTCCATGGAGAAAGGTGTGGACCTACACAAGATGTAGAACCCGGTCTTGGCTCACAAATCCTTCTGGGAACTCCAGCCTGGGGGAGCAAAAGACGCAAGCCGCTGCAGCAAATCACCTAGGAGAGGAGAAGCGCCTTGTTCCTAGAGGGGCAACACAGTTCCCGTCGCCCACGCGCGGCGCGCTCTGGGCTCAAGTGGGGCGGAGCCCGGTGTGAGCGCGCCAGGGGCGGGGCCTCGGGGGCGCGCCCAGGAGGGCGGAGGGAAGAATTGTGGGCGTGGCTAAGGCTGGGGGCTGGCAGCGGCGGCAGCAGGGAGCTGGGAAGCTGAGAAGCCGGGAGCGCGGGGCTCAGTCGGGGGGCGGCGGCGGCGGCGGCTCCGGGGATGGCGGCGGCTCCGCTGCTGCTGCTGCTGCTGCTCGTGCCCGTGCCGCTGCTGCCGCTGCTGGCCCAGGGACCTGGGGGCGCGCTGGGAAACCGGCATGCGGTGTATTGGAACAGCTCCAACCAGCAGTGAGTCGGGGACCCAGAAAGCCCGTGCGTCCCGCGTCAGTGATGGGGAGATGGTGGGCCCTAGGAGTCCTCGGGGAACCTGGCGGCAGTCCTGGAAGACAGGCTCGGTGCCGAGAGGAGAAGGAGAGGGGACGCACTACGTGGGCGTCTGTGAAACTAGGGGGTGTCTGAGAGAAGCTGTTGGGGCATGGTGAGGAGCGCACTGGCCGTGCAGAGGAGGCTGCTGGGGAGCCCCCAACCCCATCTTGATTTCTTCCCACACTGGCTGCTGGAGTCGTGTGCCCTGTGCTATAGTCCCCCCACCAGCCACTCTCTTAGCTGGCTTGAAGTCTGGGGATACCGGTGTGCTAGGGATAGGCCGCTGCGTTTGGGAGCCCAAGGATGACCTGTTTTCAGCCTACAAACGTTGATGGGGTTTTGCCTAAGACTGGCTTTTAAAAGTGAGGTTCGGCATTAAGGCAGGAAGTCCCATTCGCCACCTCCCCAGAACGAAGGGGAATGGGTTGCTCTGGTTGTGTGGATAAACCCTGCTGGGTAAGTCGGGGCAGGGTCGCGGAGTTGGGGGGCCCTGGGAACGCAGAGTACTGCTGAAAAAGAAGGCAGAGATGTCGGTGTGTCACACACACACACGCTGAAGCCAGGGACGGCGTATGGCATCGAGTGTGAACGGGCGTGCGCGGCTGTCAGTGTGCGTGTGTCTGTGTGTGATTTGTGTGTCTGCGTCGGCGACCGTCTAGGGGTGGGAGCGGGCGGCGGGTCGGGGAGGGGGCTGCGGTCGGTGTCCGCGTGGCCGGTCCTGTCTGGGCTGGGGTGGCTCTTGGCGCCGCCGCGGTCTGGGCGGGTGTCAGGGCGGCCGTGTGGTTTCCTCCGGTGTGTGGCGCGGCGGCCCGGTGCCGGCTGCGGGCCCCGGCCATCGTTCTGCACAGTCCTAGCTGCCCTTGTCTTCTCTCTGCGAGCTGGCTGTCGTGTGTATCACTCTGGCCACCTCTGTTGGTAGGGGGATCCCTGGGGACACGGGGATCACTGTCACACCTGCCCGGGCGGTGGCAGCAGCTTTGCTTCTGACTCCCCGCCCCAGGGGCCGACTAGGGAACAAATGGTGAGACCCCAGGGGAGGGGACCTGAAGGGCCTCCACCACGACCCCCAACCTTCCGGGGGAGGGGCTCGTGCTGCTGCTCTGCTCTTTGTTGTTTGGGGCTCTGCGCCTCCCCCTCTTCTTCCTCGCGCCCAGAGTGTCAGACTGGGGGTGGGGATGAGCTAATGACGCCCCCCTTTTGCTTCCCATGGAAACCTCGGGGGTGGGGTGGCAGCCCCTCCCCCCCGGAGCGGGACGCCAACCTCCCCGGGGGGCGCTGAGGGCTGACTACCCTGCTATATCTAGCTCATGTCCCCCTCCCCGAGAGTCACACGTCCGACCCCCGCCCCGCCACAGTCTAGCACGAGCCGTGAGCTGGCAGGTGAGAGATCCGGGTTCCCCGCCACCCTTGGGGAACCCCCCCTCGTCGTAGATGCCAGAGCCTAGTGGGTGTGGGAACAGCCTAGAGGGGAGCGTTGATCGGGCTCCCCTCCCCCGCATACACCTGGGCGCAGGTGAGAGCTCCGGAACGGGCTGGGAGAGCCGGCTTCCCGGAACCTGCCGGGGCCCTCTCCACTCTGCGCAGCCAGGGACGACGGAGGTAGGAGGCGGCGCACACTCGGCCCGGCCAGGAGGCCGCTGCCGCCCCCGCCCCGCTTCCCGGGCCTTTGTTGCCGCTGCGCCCGGGCTCCCCGGCTCTCTCACTGCGGCATCCGCGGCCCCATAAATCGTGAGAGCGACGTGCTCCAGAGCCGGGAGTGGAGAGGGCCGGGGACTGGGGGCGGGGCCGGGCCGAGCCGAGCCACAGGCTCCGGGCCCCCTCCTCCAGTCACGTGATCCAGACTCGGCTCCCACCTCCCGTCACGTGCAGAGGGTCTCTGCCCCTTGGGGTCACGTGGGGGGTGCTGGTGGGACACGTGCGGGGACCTCTTTTGACAGCCCTGCCGTAGCCTCCGCTGACAGTCCTGGCTCACCTAGCCCTCCCCTTCCCCCCCTCGGCCCCTTGAGTTAGTCCCTGGAATGGGCGAGACCTTTTCCTGACCTGGCCCAGAAACTGGGGCGCGATGGGAGCAACCTTATTGCAGGGAGTGAGTGATGAGTGTGAAGTGGGGGTCTCCTGAGCCGGGTACTGAGTGGGGCGGACTTGCCAGCGCTTCGTTTCTTTGAACTGGAGAGGGTGTTTGTACCGGCCTCAAGAGCAGCTTTCTCTCGTGCTTCCCTAGCTTGCAAACGTAGCTGTTGCTGATCGCTTTCATTCACACATTCATTCAAGCAATGTTTATGGGGACCTCTACTGCGTCCGCGGTGGTCTGTTTTCGTCCAGCCGCCCGTGTGCCCCGATTTCTCCTCTCTTCCACGCTGTCTTCTCTCTACTGTGGGCCTCTCTAGGTCGGATGCTGAGTCCCTTTGGTTTTTGCAAGTCTTGCTTGCTTCTCATTTCTTTCCTCCCTCTCCCTGTTTCTGGCTTTTCCTGTGTCCCCGAACCTCCCTCCCTTTCCCGTCTCCGTCCGTGTCTTCGCCTCCTCTCTCTCTCTATGGCACAATCTCTCCATCTCTGTGTGTCTCGCTTTCGGCGGGTCCTCGCTCTTCTCCGCCGCTGCAGATCAATAAACCTTCGCCGCCGCTGCTGTCGCAGGCTCGGGGCGCGGGGGTGTCTGTGCACGCGCCGCCCAGGACCGTTCCCGCCCCCGCCCCCGCCCCCCGCCCCCCGCCCCGGCGCGCGGACTGACTCCACGCCGCGCACACGTGGTTGGGCCTCGCCTGCTGGAGCTGGCGGCGCGCAGCCTCGGGGGCGCGCACTAGAAGGGAAGAAGCTGGTCTCTGCGTTTTTTCCTCCACTCCCTAAACTCTGCATCTTGGCTTCTGAAGCTAAGGATAGGGGTTTAGCAAGTTCGGGGTCTCTTGGGAGCCTTTCCCTTCTCCCAGGTCTTGTTAGACACCCTGTTTACCTGCCCCTAATTGCCCCAGGGGGAGACGTTTGCTCCTTCCCCGCTCCCCTCCCTCCCGTCCTGTTCCCCGCAGACACTGAAGACTGAGTTCCACCGGCCTGGGAAGCCTGGGGCTCTGTAGAAGTGAAAAGGGTCGGGATGCACCCAGGGGCGCTGCAGGCCGGGAGAGACAAAGTCACCGGGTTAGGGAGTAATCCCTGTAGGAGAGGTGAGGACCTTTCTTCAGGAGTAGTGGGGAGATAAAATGGAGGGAAGAATGGAGAACACCCTGTAGGAACAGGGCACCACCCAGTTCCCAGATGTTGGCTCACCCTCTGCGGAGCGCGAGATGGGGGTAACTCTGGAGGCGTGGTTAGCTGCGAAGCTCTGCTGGGGCCTATGTGCACCTCCCCGTCACCGCTGGGCTAAGTAGGATGACAGATTCAATTAAAGAGGCTGTGCCTAACAGGCAGGTCGGGTCTCCTAGGAGTTATGTATGGTTTGGGATTCCTGGCACCCAGCCTCTGTTCTCGATCCACCAGATACCAATGGACACAGCTGACTTGCCATTAGGTTTTGACCCACATGACCAGGTTGGGGGGCATTTCTGAAGATTTTCTTCCACCAATCACAGGGATAGGTAAAAAGCTTCTTTTCCTGTCGTGGCACAGCAACCACATTATAGGCTCATCTCACGCTCTTGAGGAAACTGAGGTACCACCTGTAGGAATATCTCTGGAGTTGGCTTGCTCCCTGTTGTGACGGGGTGTGGGAATGGAGGGATGGGGCAGCTCCAGGGAGAAGCTGAGGGAGGCAGCCTCCAGGCCTGGCACACTGTGCTGCCGGCTGGCTGGGGGCCCCTTCCCCAGGACCTTAGGGAAGGAACAGGAGACTATAGGGCTGGGATGGACATATACTGCATGGGTGGTGCTGGGAGAAGCCAGGCCTTGTCTAACCCGTTTTCCTGCTCTCAGCGCCCGTCGAGACTCCTGCCCACCTGAGTGCCAGGGACAGGGAGGGGCCCGAGTGACCGACCCATGGGAACCAAGTGGGACTGGTGGCATTCCTGATGACTCAAGAAGGCTGTGCCCATTCCTACTGGGGAGCCCAAACACCAGCTGTTATCCATCTGCCTTATTGCTAGTTCTGGGGAGAGGGTAACACCAGTAAATCCAGTGAGGTTGGGCAATGCCAGGAGAACTCTCTAGAAGTCTCCAAGCTCATTTCCCTAATGTGTCTGATTGCTGTTTGTGGAACTGGGTAGTGCCTGGTGACATGGAGAGCCAGTTCCTCCCCTCAGGGACCCCAGTGATCTGTCCTTTTAGACCTGGGTAACCCGGGTGCCCACCGTACCTGCTACATCACTGCCACATGTCTGCATCCTTGCCCAAGGAAGTCAAAGGAAACTCCACCCATCCCTCCACACCTCTGCATTGAGGTGTCTCTGTCATCCCTACATCACTCTGTGCTACCACCCAGGATGTTCAGACCAGCACTAGATGGAGACTAAAAAGCAAGTGGGGGCCAGGGGACCCAGTATATCTGCTTCTCTGTCCCAGAGACTCTTCTGGAAAGTGGCAGACACAGTCATCTTGTCTAGGCCCTGAGCTCTCATTACTGTGTCTAACATTATGTCCATGTGTGCCTGGGGGTGGTGGTGCAGTGGCATCTAAGTGGAGAAAGGAGATGTGTAATGAAACAGAAGCCTTGGGGTGATTGCAGGCCTCCCTAACGCTGGACTCTTCATCTCCTGCATTTGTGTCAGCTTACTGGGGACTTAGTAGTCCGTGGCCTCAACATGGACTCCAGAGCACAAAGACAGAGGTCCTGTCAAGTACAGGAGGAAGCCCTGAGATTGGTGGGGCCAGCTAATACTGGTATAGGCTCAGCACACATGCAATCTAGCTTTTCTGAGTATTTGCCGCCTATGAGTGGGCGGTGGACATTTTTGTGTCTGTAACCATAGAGCTTGTGCATGTGTGTGCATGAAGCTGTCATACATGTATCTATGAGGGCAAGTCCTGTCGGACTGGCCTGGGGGGTGGACCTGCAGCAGCAAGACGGCATTCTGGGACAATCGATGAGAGGGTTTGTGTTCCAAGGAAGGGACACACAAACCTTCGATTCAGTGCTTTCAGTCCCTCCTTGGGCCTGGTGAATTATGGGCAGTGGACTGAGGAAATCTGGGCCTGGGTCTGGGAGTCGTTGGGGCCTGCGCTGTTTCTGTGGCAACCATAGCTAGGTTCCTTCCTTCTTCCACCCCTCTCCCTCTTCCTTAGGAGGTAGGCCAGGCTTCCTTGTGCCTTTGCTACCCTCTAGTGGCCACCACGAGAAGGACCGGCCAAAAAGGACAGGACACAGTAAGGGGACTGGCACACTGGACTCTCTGGACAGAAGAAGGCTGAGAAAAGATTGTAGGAAAAGCCATGAGCCTGAGGAATGAATTTTTATGATTAAAATACATATACATGTAGATACATATGTAGATATATATGTCCTAATGAAGGTCTGCGAAGTGATGACACGGAAATCATTGGAACATTGAGGTTTCATCTTTGACCCACTTCATTTGTCCACAGCCTGCGGCGAGAGGGCTACACGGTGCAGGTGAACGTGAACGATTATCTGGATATTTACTGCCCGCACTACAATAGCTCAGGGCCTGGCGGCGGGGCAGAGCAGTACGTGCTGTACATGGTGAACCTGAGCGGCTACCGCACCTGCAATGCCAGCCAAGGCTCCAAGCGCTGGGAATGCAACCGGCAGCATGCCTCGCACAGCCCCATCAAGTTCTCCGAGAAGTTCCAGCGCTACAGCGCCTTCTCGCTGGGATATGAATTCCACGCCGGCCAAGAGTACTACTATATCTGTGAGTGCTGAGTCCTTGGTCTTTTGAGTAACAGGGTAGGATCCCGGCCGATGTGGTGGTCACTAGGGATCATCTCCGAGCGGTTGTTGTGAGGATTGGGGAGGGTCATTGGTGACAGCCCCAAATTTGGGCCTCCAAGCATTTCTGTTACGGGCATTCTGGGCTGGGCTGGCTACAGAAACAAGGTGACCAGTGTCCAAAGGGTGGAGCTCCAGGACATAGTTGGGTGCGGGCAATTTGGAAGGGGATGGGAGTCTATGAGGAAGATCTGAAGGGCATCAAGTGGGTGCAAGCAACTCAGACCCAGTCTCGTCCCCAGCCACGCCCACTCACAACCTGCACTGGAAGTGTCTGAGGATGAAGGTGTTCGTCTGCTGCGCCTCCAGTGAGTAGCGTCGGCTTCCAGCCTGGTCTGCATCCTCGCCTCCCTGCTTTGGGGCTCCCTTGGCTTCCTGGGGATGGGGGCAGAGGGCACAGGCGACCGGGATTAGCTCCTCAGCTGTAGCAGGGGGAGGGGTCCTGGCCCTGACTTTCCCCTCCTCTCTCCCCACCCGCACCCCACCCCGCAGCATCGCACTCCGGGGAGAAGCCGGTCCCCACTCTCCCCCAGTTCACCATGGGCCCCAATGTGAAGATCAACGTGTTGGGTGAGTCTGCGCAGCGCCCTCTGGTGGCCACTGCTGGAACCGCAGCCCCCTTCCCGGTGCCTGCTTTTTTCGCATGCCTCCCCTTGGGACACCAGTCCTTCCTGTCCCTCCCGTCCCCGTCCGTGGGTGGTCCCATCCCTGGCTCCACTGCTGCTGCTGCCGCCGCCGCCGCGTGCCCCCCGCCCCAGCGCACAGCTAAGCCCTTACCAGTCTATTTGTCTTTCCACAGAAGACTTTGAGGGAGAGAGTCCCCAGGTGCCCAAGCTTGAGAAGAGTATCAGCGGGACCAGTCCCAAGCGGGAACACCTGCCTCTGGCTGTGGGCATCGCCTTCTTCCTCATGACACTCTTGGCCTCTTAGCTCTGCCCCTTCCTATGACAGAGAGGCGGGGCGGGGCTGAACAGGAGCAGGGAGTCAGTGGGGCCTACATCCTTCTTCTCATGGTTGGGAGTGGGGTCTGCACTGTACATCTGTCTGCCTGCCCTCTTTGCCCGCTCTCTCTAGGACAGGCACTGTAATGGATCAGGCACAGTCCCAGGTGGCCTGTGGCTTTGGTAATGTTTGGTACCAAACCTGGGGGCTTTAAAAGGCAGTGCTCAGGACTCCCTGCCCCCGGTACCTTCCCCTGATCCTTGGTGCCCCTCCCTCTTTGTCTCCCAAGAGGCGCATATGCCCCGGAGAGAACAAATAAGCATGGGGGGTGTCCTCTGTCACCTCCTCTGGGGCAGAACATGGGGAGGGGACTAGATGGGTGAGGGGCGGAGCCTCAGGCTACCCCCTTCCCCTGTTTACAGCAATAAGCATGTCCTTCTCCCTCCACCCCCACACAGAGGACCGTGGTTTTGGTTGAATCCAAGTTTACAAATAGACACCCCTGAGGGGAGCAGGCAGTGGACAGGGGTGGGCATTGGGGTGCCAGACAGGCATGTACAGACACTATATCTCTATATATAATGTACAGACAGACAGAGTCCCTTACCCTAACCTTGACCTTTCTTGACTCCCCCTTCGAGATTCAGACCCCTTCCCCACCAGGTTAGGCCCCCCTTGGGACCCCCCTGGACCCTCTTTTGTCTTCTGTGAAGACAGGACCTATGCAACGCACAGACACTTTTGGAGACCGTAACAACAATGCCCCTCCCTTCCAGCTCTGAGCTGGGAACCAGCCCCCAGGACCTCGCCCCGCCCACCCTCTGTGGTCCCACCCATCCCGGGCCTTTTTCAAGTGCTTTGGCTGTGACTTTATACTCTGCTCTTAGTCTAAAAAAATAAACCGGAGACAAAAATAACGGAGTGTGTGTGGTTTCAAGGGGCCACGGCCCTGTTTCACTGGCTGAACCCTATAGGGCTCAAGTCCTGGGTGAGCAGAGCATTACAGGTCCGAGTCCATGGAGTGCCTGGCTCCGGGGTCCAGCTCTGTGTGGACAGGGCGACAAGCTTCAGTTTGAGCCTGGGTGACTGGGCAGATTCCTTAACTGTTCTAGGCTCAGTTTCCCCACGGCAATGGCTGGAGTACCGGTTTCCCAGGGCCCGTGTATGGGAGTTGAGGCCCAGGCTGGCGTTCCCTATGCTGTAGTCAGGCTTTTGGCTGGGTCCAGGGATTTCAGGGGATTTGTGAACTTAGACAGGAAAAAAAAAAATTACATCTTTATTTTCAGTCACCTGTGACAAATTTAGCATTCCCTTATGTACTTGGGCATCAGGCCACAATAGCGTTATCAGTACCTGTGACTTTGTAGCCAACAGAAATCCCAGATGTTTTCAGACTGCTTTATATCTCAGAATATCATTTATGCGTCACTACTTCGAAATGATCATAGTTGCTAGACTTTCCTTGTTTTTAACATGTTAATAAAGAAACATATATATTACATACCAAAAATGTAAATGTCTGATAACTGTGTTTCAATATTACTGGGTTCCTTCATGACCCTTTGAGATTTTGTTTGTTTGAAAATATATTCCTGGGACTGGAGAGATGGCTCAGAGGTTAAGAGCACTGACTGTTCTTCCTGAGGTCCTGAGTTCAACTCCCAGCAACCACACGGTGGCTCACAACCATCTACAATGAGATCTGGTGCCCTCTTCTGTATACATAATAAATAAATCTTTTTTAAAAAAAAAAAAAAAAAGAAAAAGAAAGAAAATATATTCCTGCCAGGGCCCGAGCTTCACATAACCACAGCACCCTGTCTCAGAGGGCAGAAAGGGTGGAAGATGGGAAAATTGAAGGGGTTTCCTAGGGGCCAGCGAGGGGCTTTCTCATAGCTCAGGGGACTTTACCTTCCTGGCACTGAGGACAGGCAAGTGTTCCTGGGCACTCCTGTGAATGTTAGTTGCATCATGACGGTCCTTGTCAACTATGGAGACATGTACCTGTCATCCCAGCATACAGTGGGGCTGAGTCAGGAAGACCACTGTAAATTCAAGGGCAGAGTGGGCTCTGGAGAGAGACCTTACCTGAGAATGTGCAGGCCCTGGTGAGCCTTGGCTATCCCCAACAGATGCTTGGGGTGGAGGGCAGGCAGGCAGGCAGGCAGGCGGACACCACTACACCAAAGACTGAAGGGCTGGCCACCCAGTTTTCCCTGTTGCTAGCCGATACTCCAAGAATACCTGCCAAGTGCCAGACACTGGTGAGACAAACACACTATCTTTCCTGTCAGATACGCTGACTTCCCAGGTGTGGTGCACACTTGTATTCTTGGCACTTGGGAGGCTGAGGTAAGAATACTGAGTCCAGGCATGGCCTGAGCTACACATGCTGTCTCAGAAAGCAAGAGGTAGGCCAGTCCAATTGTGGCATGGTAAATCACCTGTGAGGGCCACATGGCCTGAGCTGATCCCCAGAAACCACATAAAGACAGAAGAGGGATCAGAAACTTGGCTCAGTGGTTAAGAGCTCTTGTTCTTCCAAAGTACCCAGGTTCGATTCTCAGCACCCACACAGAGGGAGGCTCACCACTTCCTCAGGCACCAGGCATGCCAAGTACACAGACATACTTAGCAAGCAAAGCAGTCATATGAGTAAAATAAATCTTTAAAAAGAAAAAAAAAAGACTGAGCCCAACACAGCTTACTTTTGGGGCGGTGGTGGTGCACACCTTTTATCCCAGCACTCAGAAACAGGTGGCTCTCTACAAGTTCAAGGTCAGCCTGGTCTACAGAGTGAGTGCCAGGACAGCAAAAGCTACACAGAGACACCCTGTCTCAAAAAAATAAACAACCAAAAAACAAGACAGGAGGAGAGAATTGTCAAAAGCTGTCCTCTGGTCTCCACACACACACTCGCGAACACACACAAACACACACACACGACAAGGGGACACATGCAGTATACCATGTAAGGGCTGTGGAAATGGCTGGGGAATTATCTCTCCTGGGTCAGAGGAAGCATGTTCCGCTCCAGGGAGGCGTGGCCAGGGCTGGCTCTACTGTGCAGTATTGGAGGCTGGAGTGGGGGCTCAGCTACAGATCCCTGAGCAAGACTGGTGACCAGGATGGGGGTGCTTGTGACTTCAAAAATTTACAATACTGTCTTAGTCACTGTTTTATTGCTGTGAAGAGTCACCATGGCCAAGGCATCTCTTATAAAACACTAAATCGATGGCTTAGTGGCAGCAGCAGCAGGTATGGTGAAACTGAGCAAGACATCCTGTGCACAGGCAGAAAAGGAAGGGAGAAATCTCAACGTCCCCCACCCCCGTGTGACCCACCTCCAGCAAGGCCACACCTCCCAATCCTTCTAATCCTTTCTTTTTTTTTTTTTAATTATTTTTATTTTATGTGAATTGTTGTTTTGCCTGCATGTATAACTGTGTAACGGTGTCAGATCGTGGAATTACAGACAGTTGTTAGCTGCCATGTGGATGCTGGGAATTGAACTCAGGTCCTCCAGAATAACAGTCAGTGTTCTTAACTGCTGAGCCATCTCTCCAGCCACCCCTTCTAATCCTTTCAAACAGTTCCACTTCCTGGTGATTAAACTTTCAAATATATGACCCTATGACGGCCGTTCTCGTTCAAGCCAAGCCGGTAAGAGAGTAAAGGGCTTGCCACTGGCCTCATGACCACAGTTTTATCCCAGAATCACATCTGGTAGAAGGAGAGGACTGTCTGTGTTCTGGAAGCTGTCCTCTGACCACCACCCTGGACAAAACAAATAAAAGAAAAAAATTTAATCTAGAACTAGTCAGATCATGAAGGGGTCATGGATTCAGGGGTGATAAAATTAATTTTTGTCTTCTCAGTCCCGTGTCTTAAGCAAGCGCACATGCACACACACCCACACTCATACATGCGTGCATGCATACACACACAATGCACGCACGCACACACACTCATGCATGTATATACACACAAACACATGTATATGCACACACACACACACACACACACACACACACACATCTAAAGGGCTATGTCCCTTGACTAGGGTCATGCTGCCTGGCAGGTGTAAGGGCTGACGGTGAAAGGCTCTCAAGAGCTAAGGTGTAGTCCCCTGACAGAGAGCTTGCTCAGGATGGGTGAGGTCCTGGGTTTGATAACCTGCATCCCAAAAACAGCAGAAAGAAAAGAAATTATTTTACTTTCACACGCTCTCACCGCCTCCATCAACACCTGGCACCTTCCCCATGAATCCTGACTTCCTTCCCTTGTGCCCACAGCTGTTTCCTCCTCCTCCTCCTCTTCCTCCTCCTCCTCCTGTGATGGAAAAGGTTTATGAAGGCCTCAAGCCTGCACAATGTGGGCTCCAGAGCCTTCATTTTAAAACTTTAAAAAATATATTTAGATTTATTTATGTGCACTCATGAGGCAGAGGCAGGAGGATCTCCGTGAGTTCAAGGCCAATCTGTTCTACCCAGCGAGTTCCAGGACAGCCAGAGCTACATAGTGAGCCTGTGTCAAAAGAAAAAGGTGTAAAGAAATGAAGGAAGGAAGGAGGGCAAGGAGGGAGGGTGGGAAAAGAAAGAAAAGAGAAATAAAGTGCCATCAATCACCTTCGCTTGATTTACTTGTAAGGCTTTGAGACAGCTCTGCCTGACCCCGGACTCACAGCTCCATGTGGCTCTGCCTCCTGACTGCTGGGATTAAAGCGAGGGCCACCACATCCATCCTGTTTGCCACTCTTCCTTATTCTCCTCCCTTGCTCTGTTCTGGAATCCCAGCCTTGGAAACGCCACCCACGATGAGCTGGGCTTTTCTCCATCAATTAGCAATCAAAACGACCCCCATGACATGGCCCAGGCCAACTTGATGGACTTCATGACTCACTCAGCTCTCCCAGGGGAGTCTAGGTTGTATCAAGCTGACAGTTGACAGGACCCGTAGCAGGACTGAGGATGGGGATCAGCTCTTAGATGAACACAGGCCGGGCGGGGCCTTCCGGGTGTCGCCCTAGGGTTTGAGTTTTGGCTAATTTTGCTGCCCTCACCCTACACAGAGCTCTGAGGTAAGGCACTGTCAAGTCTGCAGATGAGGAAGGGAAGCTCCAGATGGGCAGCACCCAGAGAAGGGTCTCCCTTCTCACCAAGGACACGGGAACGGAGGTCCCCACTACAGCACTGTCACATCCTCCGGTTCCCGTCCTGGCAGGGGCCGGGGAAGAGCCACAATAAACACGAAGCTGGGCATGGGCTGAGAGGCTTGTTTCCAAGCAGCCATGTCCTCTCCTGCGTGCTGAGTGAGATACTCAGAGCGGGCAGTGAACCGGGGCAGTTTGCAACACAGGCCTGGATCTGAGATTGTGGCTGGGTGCCCTCGCAGAGCCAGAAGTTCCGCTTAACATCCACCAGAGGGCGCAACATATAGCCTAAGGGTCAGCCATGGTACGCGGAGAGCTTGTGTTTTTAACGGCTTCTCCTCCCCTCCTCCCC